>CM032230.1:6190000-6257500 GCA_019009955.1 Riptortus pedestris | reverse complement strand
GATTTCAATCTGTTGATTCGAATGATTAATGCTTCTTGGCGGGAAGAGCAGGACTGGGTCATCAGCTGTTATTAGGCCTACAATACAAATGGCCCGACGGTTACCTAACAGTTTTATACCTCTGGGGGGGGGGGGGCTGGAGTGAGAGAGCCATCTTGGGAAATATACCTGTGAAAAATTATTCACGATTCCGAGAGCTGTTAATCATTATTCAAAAGGATAACAGTGATGATGCCGGGCCGACGGACATGCGAACCTCTGATGGATGATGTGGGAAGTGTTAGGTCCTTTATCAATAGCCTCTTTAGGAACACGGCTTGTCTGGCCAGTGTCAGCACAATATTTACAACACAATCGGCTTTATGCCATTTTTATTGTGTCAATCCACACACAATAGTCAACAAAGGCAATAGTCGGTCAATTATTGAAAGCCCGCCATGTAGGGGTTATGCAAGCTAAGCAGATTTCTCATTTGGTGATATTAGACTCTAGTGGTCTCATCTTACCATATACTCTCTATTTTTTAGCAAAAATACCAAGTGTAAAAATTACTCCCTTAATATTTAATTTACGAAAAAATGTATATAGACCAACAATTGTAACTAATCAATAAGAAACAAGAATGATTAATCAATGAGAATCAATAATTAAACAAGAAAGGTTGTAAATCATATGTGGGCAACCCCCGGCCCAGGGTAAGGTTTGATCCGGCCTGCAAGACATTTTGAAAAACCCAATTAGAAAAAATATTGCACCACTTACTCCAAATGAGGAGGATGAGGCTATCGTGCGTTTGGAAGTACCTATAAATGCGAACAGTTCTTTTCATTGATGAAAGTTAATAAATCAAAACATCGTACAAGACTGACTGACGATAATTTGGAAAATTCTTGTCGTCTTTGTATCAGTAAAATAAATCCAAACATCGATGGATTATTTTCCCAAAATCAAGCTCAAGTATCTCATTGATTTCGGTATCGCTATTTCGCTTACGTTATTTGTAATAATTCCAAATTTTACGATTTAATTATAACGTTGTACCTATTTTTCCCCCTTCATTTTTTTAATAAATAAAATTATAATTTCATTGTCGTTATAATTTCATTTCTACCATCTATCGTTAAAAATTATGAACACTACTTTAAAATGCACTACTTTTAAAAGCGGCCCGCAAACATATTTGCACACTAAAGTTTGGCCAGCAACATGTCAAGCAAGGGTTGCCATGGTCTAAAACATTTTTCGATCTGATGCATAATAAGGGCATTATTTTTATCTTTTGAAGTTCTCCTCGACCCCACCCCCTCCTTCTTTACTGTTTTCAGACTTGGGTTAACTCCCACTTCTACTCATCGAACTTTTACTTCTAAATAGAAATTATATGGCGAGAAAAGGTAGTTTGTCACGCGAAACCAAGGGTAATCTGCTTAGTTTACGAAGCACCAGTATGGCGGACCTTCGTTAGTATCGGTACTTATACGGCGATTGTTAAAATGTAGTTTTTGTTTTGGAACTCCTGCTATATTTATCGACTTATTTGGTAAAACATTTTATATGCAAATCATTAGCGAATTGAAATATAAAATGTATGGTGAAACGACATCGATAGTGCGTTATACTTACACGTGCGAAATCTGCTGGAGGTCCGTTCAAAACTGTATATATATATATATATATATATATATATATATATATTTATTTATTTGTTACCACTCTTGTTTGTGTTGGATCGTTGCCAAACTGGATATTTAGTTGTTTTATGTAAAAACAAAGATCAAGTTCGTTAACGGCTGAAATCGAACCAGGGGGAGAGGGGGTTCAGAGGGGAGAATTTCGAAAATACAAAATATCTCCGTTACTATAAGTCAGATCGATAAAACGTATAGAATAAATCTTATTGGAAATTAAGTTTACTATAAATATTGTCAATTTATTCTCTATCTTGAATGTTAACAGAGATATATGAATTTTTCAGTTTTCAGCCTTCAGTAAACCCCCACTTCCACTCGTGTTAGATAAATAATTCTCTGTTATATAATAAACCATATTATTCACAGCTTAAATACCAAATATCGTTTTTAGAGACCTATATTATTCGAGATACATGCAAATATGTTCTTGTGACCCCAACCCCCGTCATAATTTCTTGGACTACTAAAATTTGATTGATTGAGATAAAAATTATTCTGATTCATTATAAATTACAGTACTAGATGTAAGACATAGTTTTCAATAAAATTAATGTGTTATATTATTATAATTATTTATTAACGTCCACTTTTTGCAACTCAGGCTAATTGGGTCGGGTTATCTACAGGTTAACACCCTTTTCTAGCCAGGATTTTTGGATGTTATTTAATGAATTTCGTCACTAAATAATTTCCTTTGCCCAGGCGAGAATCGAATTCGCCACTCTAGGTTTGCCACGTGAGGTTAAGGTCAACGCTTTAACTCGCATGGCTAACCTGAGCCCCAATATGTTATATTCTGATATGTTTCAGTCACTCTTTTACCAGATTTCCCTTAAGGGAAACCAGATATTGAGGTTGTACTCATGACGGAATTTTCGACATTTTTCTTCAAATGTCCATCGATCCTACCTAGTAGATGAAGAAAATGAGGTCCGTTCAAAACTGTATATATATATATATATATATATATATATATATATATTTGTCTGTTACCGCTCTAGCGGCCACAATTTTTTTTTAATTGTCATCAAACTAAATATTTAGTCGTTTTATGTAATAAGAAAGATCAAGTTCGTTAACGGCTGAAATCGGACCAGTGGGAGGGGGGGTTTAGAGGGGAGGATTTTCGAAAATTCAAAATATCTCCGTTACTATACGTCGGATCGAAAAATTGTACAGATTCAATCTTATTACAAATTAAATTCACTATAAATATTGTATTATACATTTATTCTCTATCTTGAATATTAACCGAGATATTTGCATTTTTCAGTTTTCACCAAACCGCCACTTCTACACATGTTTCGTAAACAATACTCTGATACATAATAAATCACATTATTGGAAGTTTAAATACCAAAAATTGTATTCAAGAGACCTTTATTATACGAGATACATGCAAATATGCACTGGTGACTCCCCCCCCCATCTTAAAGTTTTGGACTACTAAAATATTATTGATTGAAATAACAATTATTCTGACTCATTATTAATTACAGTACTAGATATAGGAAATAGTTTTCAATAAAGTTTATGTTTTATATTCCGATATATTTCAGTAATTGTTTTTCTTTCCGGTGTGAGGCGCGACCCGATTGTTTACATTTCTAACCTAACGCTTCCTGTCGGCAGGCTATTGAAATTGGATGAAACATTTCTTATTTCCGTTTGTATTTATTCACGGTGTTGTGTTAGCAGTATGTATATTTATCTATTACTAAACTTCACGAGGGAAATCTGCTTAGTTTACGCAGCCCCTGCGTGACGGACTTTTTCTTTCCGGTGAGCCGTTGGCAGTCCTGTTTGCTTACATTCCCTACGCTTCTCGTCAGGAGATTAATAAAATTGACTGAAAGATTTCTTATTACCGTTATTATTTATTCACTTTTCATTTAAGCTTGTTTACGCAGCCCCTGCGGACGGACTTTAGTTGTTAGCAGCACATAATCCAAGATGAGACTGAAAAGACATTAGCTCATCACTGTCTGTTGTTCATAGCTGACTGGATCTGTTGCCGTGGCAACGTTCATTATGTTACCATGACAACTACACATCTAAACCTTAATGTTTATCAATCACCTGTTCAATCTTCACCTCTTCTTGACTCCTGCTAACCTTTCTTCGTATCTTTTCAAACTCCTTTAAAGATATCAGATAGAAATATTATTTTATGCTTAATTAAACAAAACGTAATTGTTTGCCCATGTTGATGTTACGAAATTAAGGAAAAAGGTATGAATAGATTAGAGTTGTGAGCTGTGATAAAACAGGTTGCGATAAGTCTGTTCTGAGCGAAAATGGGGCCAATATTTACATTGAATTTCTTTAACACCTCGTTCCAGACCGTTTCTCGCTCTCGGTGATTTATCGCTGATAATATTCAAATAGAGTGATATATCAGCCGAATAATTGGGGGCTAGCGTGATTTTATTCGA
The DNA here is from genome assembly GCA_019009955.1 of Riptortus pedestris. NCBI lineage: Eukaryota > Metazoa > Arthropoda > Insecta > Hemiptera > Alydidae > Riptortus > Riptortus pedestris. The sequence goes on along the minus strand of CM032230.1, from coordinate 6,253,374 downwards.
CAAACGGAGGCTTGGCGCGGGCGAATAAATATTTTCTATTCAATTATACAGAAATCTCGTGGGAAACGACTGCGGAAGGCATTTTCACAAATGATAAGCAGATGAGTGTAAATCTATTTGCCGTGCGTTTGGTCTTTTGGGAGTGATTTGGGCTCATTCAATAACTGTTTATGAATTCAGTTGTGTTTGTGTAAAAGGGTTTTGGGTTGTGTGTAAGGCTCCAGTAATGATGGGGTTACTGGCCACACCTTATGGCCCCCTTGCATGAAACACTTGCCACTTAATCACCAACGATCAGTTCAAAACCACACCAGCTTGCTTACCTCTCTGCTTAGAAGCTCTCTATACATTCATGGGGTAGTTGACGTCATTCATATTTTTTCCAAGATAAATGAATATCTTTTTTTTTTGAAGAGTCATTTATTAACAGAATCAGCTATTGACCAATGTACTCACCCAAACGTGCATCAATAATACCTAATAGATGACGAAAATGAAGTCCGTTCAAAATTATATATATACTTGTCTGCTACCACTCCACCGTTTGCAATTCTTGTTTGATCGTTGTCAAACTCCACATATAAGTGTATCATGATTGCCAAGTTTGTTAATGGCTTTTAAACCGAACCAGTGGTAGTAGGAGTTTAGGGGGAAGAATTTCGAAAATTTGAAATATCTCCGTTGTCATAACTAGGAACGAAAAAAGATATATAACCCTTATTGGAATTAAATTAACTATAAGTGTTGTTATGTACATATTTTCTCTATCGTGAAAATAAAACGGATATTTTAGGATTTTTTTAGTTTTCAGCTGTCAGTAATCCCCACTTGTACTCAAGTCTTATTAACATAAAGCCCTTATATTGTGAACGATTTCATTCTAAGCCTAAATACTAAATATTGTTTACAAGGTAGCCTTAATACGTGAGAGATGCAAACTTGTTGTTTAGTGATGTCATCAATTATAATTTTAAGTTCTTGTATCGAAAATGTTTGTTTGGTGTATACCATACTCAATATTTAACCGTTTTATTTGCTGAAATCAGAGGCATTGGAAAATTCTAAATACCTCCGTGATTCTGAGTCGGACCGTTAAAGGTTATGAAATCAATGTTGTTAAACTATTGATGATCTGCGGTTGCAGCAGTGAGGTGAGATGAAGTCTTAACAACGCGTGGGAAATCTGCTTAGTTTACACAGCCCCTGCGTGCGGGACGTATTTAATGCACAAGAATGGAAGGAATGAGAATTCAGGGATTAGTGTTCTATCTTGAGTTGCTTCCTTTGCTAACGTGTCAGCTTGTTCCTTTCCAATATTTCCTGAATGTGCTTTGATCCCAGCGATGTCAGTCAATTTAAGTGTATAATTTACATAATATTTTGCTTAACGTTTTCCACACAAAATTAAAATATATGACAAAATTTTAGATACAAATTAAGTCTGTGGTTTGCAACAAAATGTCAAATTATATGCATAAATTATATTAGATGCGTTTGTAGCACATGTATATGTTTACCCTGAAGGAGGAAATTATGACAATCATTTCCTATTGATCTTCCACCAGCTATGCTCATTACCAATTTTTTTTTTCACATATAATATGTTTATCTATTTCACTTTTGTTATTTGTCATTGTTTTTTGGTGTTTGTTATTGTTACTTGTTGTTAAGGTATTTGTTATTGTTACTTGTTATCTCTTATCAATTTTACTTTTAGCCGATTTCCCCTCAAGGGAAATCAGCTATTGTGGTTGTACTCATGACGGAATTTTTGAAATTTTTCTTTAAATGTCCACGGATCCTACCCAGTAGATGACGAAAATGAGGTCCGTTCAAAACTATATATATATATATATATATATATATATGCCTGTTACCGCTCTAGCGGTCGCAATTTTTGTTTGATAATTACCAAACTCGATATTTAGTCGTTTTATGTAAAAAGAAAGATCAAGTTCGGCTGAAATCGGACCAGTGGGAGGGGGGGGGATTTAGAGGAGAGGATTTTCGAAAATTCGAAATATCTCCGTTACTATACGTCGGATCGAAAAATTGTACAGAATTAATCTTATTGCAAATTTACTACAAATATTGTTATATACATTTATTCTCTATCTTAAATATTAACCGAGATATTTGCATTTTTATTAAATCTGAGCGGCTAACGGACGAAGTTACTTTCCCGCCAAAAGCTAGTTCGGCCGTTTCATTAACTGCTCGCCTCTCGTGTAATTTCTCTATTGTAAAACTTCACGTGGGAAATCTGCTTAGTTTACAACCCCCTGTGTGACGGACTTTTATTTATTTTAACTTTGTACAATTTCTGAATTTTGAAAGGGCAAATCACCTTTAATGTGATGCACATAAATAAGTAATAAAATAATGTTTTCTGTGACCAGGTTTATGCACATTAGTGTAACATATTGAGTTCATGAGAGCTTTGTTGTCTGTACATCCGCTACAGGTCACCACCAAACCCTCTCTAAAGATTTTATTTAATGAGTGCGTCACTAAATAAATTGCTATTGCCCAGGTGAGAATTGAACTGTCGGCTCCTAGGACAAAGCGTTAGGAGTACCATCCCTCTGTAGAATGCAAAGGTGAGAATCAGCCGCTTGATGTAATGCATACAAAATGCAATCTAGATTTTAATGAGCGGCCGCCTAATCACGAAACACAACTTTTGTACATTCGTGTTAACAATACTTTTTGCACTCTCTTCGCGTAGCTTTTTAACTAGGATTAGTTATAATTATTGTGATTGTTTCTTTAATATTGGTCTGTAGTTTGTGTGAGTAATTGAGTGTAATGAATGGGTCTTTGCTATTTATTTCTGAATCTAATTGCTTACCCAGTCACGACTGGCTCGAGCCATGAGCCGAGGGAAATATCGTGTAACTATTGCTAAACAAATTAAACTAGTAATTTTCCAAATTAAATTTGCTTTGTATTAAATAGGATAGCGGTCTATTTAATTTCCAGGCAATTATTTTATTAATTTTTCATAAATACTTTTGATGAAAGATTAATTAACTAGTTGGTATTTATGGCTGTATAATAATAATTCTGCTGTCAATGTTCATAACCGCTCTTTTATTGTTCTCCATTATAACGACACTCATTTGTCATATTCCTTGTTTTTTAAAATGAGCTCACAGAGAAACACTCTTGGCTTGTATATATACATATGTATAGATGGTATGGTTTCAATGAAGTTGGTGGTCAAAGTTGATGAAACCAGTTTTCGTCTATGGCAATATAATATGATTAAGATAAAAATTATTCTAATTCACTATAAATTGCAGCAGCAGCTATATTAAATAGTTTTAAATAAAATGAATATGTTATGTATAGATATATATATTTCATTCATTGTTTTTCTTTCGGGTCTAGAATATTTCTATCCTTCTATTCAGGTAAGAGAGGTTGTTTGTTTACAATTCAGACGCTTTTCGTTGTAAAGATTACTAAATTGTTAATTGACAGAATGATTTCTTTTTACCGTTTGTATTTATTCAGTTAATTTAATTTACGGTGGTGTTACCAGAATGAATATTTATCTATTGTAAGCCTTCAAGTGGGAAATCTGCTTAGCTTACGCAGCACCTAAATGACGGACTTTTTATATATATTAATGACTGCCCAATTTTAGCAGATTTCCCTTAAGGGAAATCAGCTATTGAGGTCGTACTCATGATGCGATTTTCGAAATTTTTCTTCAAATGTTCATCGATCCTACCCAGGAGATGACGAAAATGAGGTCCGTTCAAAACTGTATATACAATCAACCGCAAAAAAACCGGACATTTAGATTTAGTCTTATAATTTTGTTAAATACTTAATATATATGAATATTAATATTTTTAATTAAAGTAATTGGTTAATCTATAGGTTATTTAAACAAAATCTGCCAAAAGTGAATAATTTTTATTGATTATTTACACAAAAATACAAAATAAAAAAAAAATAAAAAGATAAATTAACACATTTAAAAAAAAAAAAATTATTCTTCATTTTTATTACAGTGAATGGTAGACTTCGCTACCCCAAGCGTTTCGGCAATGTAACGTAAGCTCCGGCCTTCCATCTAAGTTTGAAAGACCCATTATTCTGGACCGAAATAAAATTAAAACATTAATTAAAGAAAATGCTTGGTTAATAATTAAAGATGTTTAAATGTGCGAAAAACTACTTACAGTTTAAAATAGATCAACTTCACGACAAATAAATCTAATCTGAGTTTTATCTAATTGTTTACTAATCCTGAAGGGATTAGTTCAATGGACTTAGACTCTAAATTCTCTGTAATAACTAGAATACCCACATAAAGAAAATTGCTGAAAATTAGCTTTTAATACGACAAAAATGAAGTGTCCGGTTTTTTTTTTGCGGATGAGAGTATATTTGTCTTTTACCGCTCAAGCGGTCTAATTACTGTTTAATTGTTACCAAACTCGATATTTAGTCGTTTCATGTAAAAAAGAAAGATCAAGTTCGTTAATGGCTAGAATAGGACGGGGGGAATGGGGGGGGGTTTAGAGGGGAAGAATTTTCGAAATATTTCCTTTACTATACGTCGAATCGAAAAAATGTATAGAATCAATCTTATAGCAAATTAAATGTACCATAATATGAATCTGTATTCCACATCTTGAATATTACCAGAGTTATTTGCATTTTTCCGCCTTCAGCAAACCCCCACTTCTACTCATGTTACATAAACAATACTCGGTTATGTAATAAACCACATCATTTGAAGCTTAAATACCAAATATTGTTTTCAAGAGACATTTATTATACGAGATACATGCAAATATGTTCTGGTGACCCCCCCCTTCATAATTTTATGGTCTAATTAAATTTAAAAATTATTCTGATTCATTATAAATTACAGTATTAGATATAGTGAATAGTTTTCAATCAAATTAATACGTTATATTCAGACATTGTTTTTCTTTCCGGTAGAAAGTTGGCAGAACTGTTTGTTTATATTTCAGATGCTTCCCGTCAGTAGGTTTCTTACTATCGTTTGTATTTAATCACTTAATATTCACGATGGTGTTGTATAACTGGTATGTAGATTTATCTACTGTTATTAAACTTCAAGCTGGAAATCTGCTTAGTTTACGCGTGACGGACTTTTTATTCAATAAAGGTCAAATTTTAAATAATTTACAACTTCAATAGCTGATTTCTCTTAAGGGGAAATCTGCGAACAGTTGGTGAGATGTGACCAGTGTTTAATATCTGCAAGTGGGAAACCTGTTTAGTTTATGCAGCCCCTGCGTCACGGACTTTGTTTTAAATTTCACTATAAATCATTTAGTTCCAATCTGTCATAAATATCTTGACACTTCTTAGATACTATAAATTATTCATTTGCTTATTACATTCTAAATAAGGATGACAAATGGATCCTTTCAATACACATTATTGACATGGCAGTATTGGCGAAGCAGACCAATGACAACTGATGCAGACAGACACAATGAAACGGAACCAAGAGGTGAGGCATCTCGAAGAGGATCGTGGAATATTGATAGCAGAGTAACACGTTTTGATATACGGCCTTGGAGTATTGAACTTGATGCGTAATGATACAACAGTTGGTAATGAATGTCTTTATCATTGAAATGTCACGAGTGATTGAATGACTCCCGTCGTCGAGTCATCTACCACTATCATTCTCCGCCTCAACTAACCACCAACAGCCGTGAAAATAAAAATAAAAAATATCCCTTTTACACCATTAGGTGTCGTAATAATTTATTTGAGCTTGTAATTAATTTGCTCGCTTGTATTTTAGTGTCAAGCACAAGTACGCTTCAAATATCGCATGAGCCCATTATTGCTATAAGTCAATCATCATATTCTGTTAACTCCTAAACATCTACAGCTTGTCCTTTGCTGAACGTTAACCCTAGAATGGTATTGAACGTAAAAATTACGTGTGATCTGGTTTGAACTGTTATCAAAGGGCCGTTAACGACCCCACCACCCCCAGCCCTCAGCTATGAGCCCTCCAGACAGATCGGCCTTGACCTCCGCCAAATGCAGCTAAGTGAACCTTCCCACTTGTCCAATACTATTTTTTGAAATAAAAACGACACGTAATATTTACGTATCAATACCATTAACCGCAACTTTTTGGCACGTAAAATTTACGTATCACTACTAATAACCGGTTTTTATGCTATAACTTAGTTAATGTTATTCTCAATTTATGTTCTTCCAATTCATTTTTATCTAATTTATTTTCTTTTAATGTTTTTAACTTTTATTTTTTAATATATAAAAGACAAAGATGTATAGAGAGAATATAAATAATAATAATAATAATAATCTGTTTTTAGTCTCTGAAAAATAGAGAAAAAATATTCAACGGACGAAGAAATTTGTTGAAAGAGCTCTCCGATGGGTCAGATGGGGAAAATGACAATTATGAAATAGATGGATATTGATAATCCGATGATGATCCGGAGTATTTTCCATGTGATGAGGAGGTTGAGCCTTCGGAAATGATTGCAACATAGAGTGGGCTAGATAGCGATGAGAGTCAGCAAATTTTAGAAAACGTCAAGGCAATCGTAGAAAGAGAAGAAATACAGAGGCAAAAAAAAACCTAAAACCTCTCAACCATACAATATTGACAGATCAGTTACAATAAATGTAGAAGGTGGGGTAGTCCTTGGTAAGAATGGAGCACACAACCTCCGGAACGTGTTTTGAACCAAGCCAGATTTCCCTTGAGCATATCAGCTATTGAGATTTTCTAAAAATGCCCTCGAATTTCCGTTCGTTAACGGCTGAAATAAGGTTGAAGAAAGGGGAGGTGGTTAAAGATTTCAAAATTCCTCCTCTCAATCACTTTTCGTACTGGTCCGATTTCAGCAATTAACTTTTAGCTTTACGTAAAAGGAGTTCGGTTAATACAGGTCGGATTAACGCCAATAACAAATATGATCTTAGGTGTCGACTGAAACCTAACCTGGTTAAATGCCAAGTATGGTCGACATCAAATAAACACTATCGAGTAAAGACCGCCAAGTTTTTAATATCGCTTAACGTATTTGTATGTATCTAACAAATTAAAAGTTCAATGATAATCATGTTTAAAGTGAAGTGGCTCGTGGAACAAAAGCTCATTCTTAAAATGACATAAGTACGAGTGGGGTTTATTGATTGCCGAAAACAAAATATCTTGGTAAATATTGATTATAGAGAAAATATGTATTTAACAACATATATTTCCAATAAGATTAGTTCTATTCAATTTATCGATCCGACCCCTGATAACGGAGGTATTATGAATTTTTGAATTCTAAACTCCCTCTAAACCCACACCCTCCCACTGAAATTTCAAGCATTGACGAAATTCATCTTTAATTTTACATATAATGATGAAATATCTAGTGTAAACAACGATTTCGACCGCTAAAGCGTAACTGACAAATATATATATATATATATATATATATATATATATATATATATATATATATATATATATATATATATATGGACTTCATTATGGTCATTCGCCTGGGATAGATCAGGGTTTTATTTATTTTTTTTTTTTTTAAATCGTATTTTGAGTTGTAACTATTTTGTAGCATATTCCCCTTAAGGGAAATCAGCTATTGAGGTCGTACTCATGACACGATTTTTGAAAAATTTCTTCAAATGTCCATCGATCCTACCCAGGAGATGACGAAAATGAGGTCCGTTCAAAATTATATATATATATATATATATATATATATATATATATATATATATATATATATATATATATATATATATAATATTTGTCTGTTAACGCTCTAGCGGTCGCAATTTTTGTTTGATCATTACCAAACTCGGTATGTAAACGTTTTATGCAAAAAGACAGTTCGTCGGCTGAAATCGGACCAGTGGGACGGGGGGGGGGGGTTTAGAGGGGGGATTTTCGAAAATGCGAAATATCTCCGATACCATACGTCGGATCAAAATATTGTATAGAATAAATCTTATTACAAATTATATTTACTATAAATATTGTTCTTTTGTTGCAATTTTATTAAATGTGGGTGGACGAGTGGAAACTCACCAAAAGCTAGTTCGGCCGTTTCCATAACTGTTTAGCTCCCGTATAGAGATTTCTCTATTGTATAACTTCACGTGGGTAATCTGCTTAGTTTACGCAGCTCCTGCGTGACGGACTCTTTATTTATCTCCTTGTAATGTTGAATGCCTTGTTAGAGTATATTTCGTAGTTAGTGTTTTATCAGTTTGTATTTTGTTCATGTTTTATATAAAGTTTTTTAAATTAAAGATGTGTTAATTTGAGAATTCCTACATAGTATAACATGTGTACAACTTCTTTTCATTGAAATTCTGCTATAACTGTGTCTCTGACGAATTCATTTTCGTTCAACCAGTTCTGGCCTTTTCGTTTTCTAACTGGTAGCTGACAATATATCCTTGCAATTGATTTCCGAAGGGAAATTGTATTAGATATTCAGAGGCAAAGATTGAAATATTGAGGAATACAAAGAGATATTGACGTTTGTGTATATACATTCTTTCCTATGAGGTATACAATTAAAGTCCGTTATTAGAAGAATTGACTTATCGCCGTGGATATTAATAAATAAAAATAAATAAATAATGTATAATTAAGGATGGGGTGAAAGGGTATATATGGCGGAGTGGTGGGAACTGCAGCGTGTGGGTTATCCTTGGCTGAACAATGGGAGCTAAGTAAGACATTAGGGATAAGTGATCATTATATCTCGTGCTTATCAGCTGTCATTATCTATTCTGTCAATAGGGTCCGTGTGGGCTGTCACAGGCCCTTCTACAATCTTGTTTACATTTTCTCACTCATTTGCATTCCATTCTATTTACATTTATTACACTAATTCTTTCTTTTTTTCTTTCCGTTGACTATGTAATTGGAGTAAATAGATTGGCGTTTGTTTAGTAGTTGGTATCGATAAGCCCACGCGTTATCGATTCGCCACTTGATCTGAGCAACCTCACTGCTCATGTTATATTCAGAACCTCGTTGCAACACTATAACCTCTCGCGATTTACTGCCAAGTCTTTAAAGTCAAGCTGCATTGAACAGTTCTGATTCAGATATTGGACACTGACGCTTATTGCTACACATGTTTCCAGCTTATATGGACCACAAGGCAATCTAATCTTACTGAACAATATCAAAATGCTTGCTTCACCGTTCAAGGACTTAGGTACATCAGATTCCATTGTGATCCTATGCCTAATATATCTAGGTACAACACATGAAACCTTTGGAATCAAAACCTGCTAAGGCTAAAAACTTAAAATGCTTTGTAGTGAATATTATAATGAAAGATTGTTATATTTATATCTCTATGGAATTGTCAGATAAAGGTTAGTTGTAAAAACATATGTTTTGTAGATTCACAAGATAGGCTTTTGTTTTTGGGCAGTCATGAGTTGAATAATAAAGAGACACATACTGATTAAACATTCTAAACCTTTTTTGTGCATAAGAACAAAAAACAAAATTTTTTTCAGCGATTTCATAAATTCAAACGATGTTCTATCTAATGGCCTGATGTTTTTAATCAAAACCACTTAAATCAAAATCCCTCAAAATAGCATTTAAAAGTCAGCTTTCATATCAAAATCAACTTCAGTGACAAATCAATTCCTGCGATAACATTAACAAACTCACTAAAGCTCCGTTTCGCTAGAAACACATTTTGACGATCAGTGGACTTCAAATTCTGGATTAAAATATTTTTCGGCATACTTACAAAAAGTCCGTCACGCAGGTTCTGCGTAAACTAAGCAGATTTCCCACGTGAAGTTTTACACTCATTTATCCGCCCTGATTTCATAAAATTGCAAATATCTCGGTTAATATTGAAGATAGAGAATAAATGTATAAAACAATGTTTATAGTAAATTTAATTTGCAATAAAATTGATTCTATACAATTTTTCGATTCGACGTATAGTAACGGAAATATTTCGAATTTTAGAAAATCCTCCCTAAACTCCCCCTCACACTAGTCCGATTTCAGCCATTAACGAACTTGATCTTTCTTTTTACATAAAACGACTAAATATCGAGTTTGGTAACGATCAAACAAAAATTGCGACCGCTAGAGCGGTAACAGACAAATATATATATATATATATATATATATATATATATATATATATATATATATAAACATCCAGTTTTGAACGGACCACATTTTCGTCATCTACTAGGTAGGATCGATGGACATTTGAAGAAAAATTTCAAAAGTTCCGTCATGAGTACAACCTCAATAGCTGATTTCCCGTAAGGGAAATCTCCTAAAAGAAGCAGATGAGGACAAACAGGAAGAAAGTCATTCTGAAAATGAAGATCCAAATGAAAATGCTTTCGTTTGATTTTTATCAATTTTAAATATGTTAATTTTGTATGGAAAATGAGAATAATTTTGTTTTTTTATGTTCATGTGTCATAAACAAAAAAAAACTCTTTTTAAAATAATTATAGAATCAAAAACCTACTAAGTCCAACTTTCGAAACGTTATTGTGGCGCACCTTTTCAAAACTTTTCAGAAATGTCAAACGTAAGGCTCAAATAGCTACATTTAACCAGGCGAAAATGGTTAGGAAATATTGAACTCCTTTTTCTAAAATGTAAATTTTCATGTTTTTTGATGTGAAAAAAATGAAAAATGGACGTAACAGATTCTGATTCTAAATGTCTCACATATGTAGTGGCTCAGGGTGCCATGTGACTTGGCCTTCATCTCACATGGTAAACCTAGAGTGGTGAGTTAATCCTATTCCCTCCTGGGAAATTTATTTAGTGACGAACTCATTAAAATAAAAAACAAAATCCTTACTCCAACCCTGGCTAGAAAGGGGTGATAACTTGTAGATAACTCGTCTCAATTAGCCTTGATTGTAAAAAGTGGACGTTAATAAATAAGAATACATATATCAAACACATTCAGAAATATATGGTTCTCACCTTTTTACCAGATTTACCTTAAGGAATATTAGCTGTTTAGATTTCAATCATGACACGATGTTCGAAAAGCTTCTTCAAATGTTCATCGATCCTTCATAGGAGATAACAAAGAACTGGACTGCATGATATGAAATATGCAAATCACTCGTGTGCTTGACACTACCTATTCTCCATTTTACTGTTTGTAATAAGAACCCTATGTTAACAGGGATTTTAATTTAAGCCGAAATCGTGATTTTTATCGGCTCTGGTTCCCGAAGAGAAAATCGCGTTAGTAGGAGCCGTGGTTTAGTGGAGGCTAAAAACTGAAAAAGTCCGTCGTATAGGGGGTACGCACTATTGATTCCACTCATAATAGAGGAGATATTTCGAATTTTTGATATTCCCCCTCTAACCCCCTTTCCCCTCGTTCCTATTTCAGCCGTTAACGAACGTGATCTTTATTTTTACATAAAACGTTTAAATATCCAATTTTGAAACGATTAAAAAAAAATTGCTCCCGCTAGAGCGTTAACAGACAAATATATATATATATATATATATATATATATATATATATATATAAAATTTTGAACGAAACCTACTTTCGTCATAGGTAGGATGAATGCATTTGAGGATATTTTTCGAAAATCGCGTCATGAGTAGAACCTCAATAGATGATTTCCCTTAATGGAAAACTGCAAAAAGTCCACAACTGATTTGATGCATAGTATATACAGCTTTCCCACTGAACGTGATACACTGACGATCTCATCACACCATATATTCTCTGCAAATCTGATCTCTGGTGAAAATCTCATGAGTAAAAATCAGGAATTTAAGAAAGGCTGAATCCAAAAAACAACAAATAACAAATAATCCCAACATCATTCGTTACATATTTTTTTTTATCTGAATCATAGTAACTGTGATGTATCCGATTTTCAATTACCCCCCCCCCTAAATCCCCCTTCCATGACCGATAAAAATCATGTAGTTTAGAATGTAAAATCTACACTGGTAACGTCATACAGGAAATATTTACACATTCACACAGTAAAGGCTCTTTAGAAGTAACTTGAGTAAGAATGGGATTTTCTCAGTTCTGAAAACTCAGAAATGCAAATATCCTGGTAAATATCATTATTATTTATTAACTTCCACTTTTTTGCTACACTGGGACTGATTACCATGATGTTACCAACCTTTTCTAGTCACTAAATAAATTCCTATTGCCTGGCTGGAATATAACTCTCCTCTCTAGACTTACCATTAGAGATTAAAGGGACCGCTGACTCTCATTCCTCACCTGAGCCCCATTTCTCGATTATTTTTCTGGGTGGGCAAAAAATGTATTTTAAAACATTTTTAGCAAAGTCAATTAGCAATGGTAAATTAATAATTCTATATAGGACATTTTTCGACTTCCTGGGACGTCCTCTATTTCTGCGAAAGATAAATTGGCTTAGATGTTGCCGGCATTCCGTGACAGACTTTCGTAGTTTGGCGTTTCCTTCAAGATTTGACGAGAAGACAAAAGGCTAATAAACATTTCCCGTTCGGTCCTTTCCTTTTTTCCTTTGCTCGTTTCTCTTCCTTTTTCCGGCGTGAGTTTTAGGAAAAGAAATTCCCCGGCAAGAATTGGAAGGTGGTATTTATTTATCTGGGCAAGTGCTTAGTCAGCCTTAGGGCAATATGGCGAGGTATTTGTGCAAATCCGTTTCTAAAAATATATATTGGCACGCCTGTGAGATATGCTACGGTGAGAGAGGGAGAGAGAGAGAGAGAGAGAGAGAGAGAGAGAGAGAGAGAGAGAGAGAGAGAGAGAGAGAGAGAGGTGGGGGACGCAGTCGCTAAGTTGTTAGCCGATAATTAAAGATCTAAACTGTGACGTATGGTCACGACCTAAGCCCGTCGACCATTAGCTGTAAATAGTGTTGGACGATGGTTACACCGGGCTAAGGTTATTGTTTGCCAGAACCCGTGATCGACACGCCTCCCCTATCTCTCACCTCCGTGGCTCCACTTAGCAAAGATTAATTACACAAATATTTCAATAAATGGCCCTGAAGATGGGATCTCGGTTCGAAACGCACGCCCTCCTTCTCACCACTACCGCCTCTCTTGCCTCACTCCTTTACCACACACACACTCACACAAGTGTTCGGGGAAGCCGTTTCTATCGGCCGGCGGATAATTACCGAACCAATGATAGCTCTCTGACGTCATTTTAATTACAATCGGGATATTATTTCTATTTGGCCCAACGGCCGAGAGTGAAATTGCTTTTTAGAACCTGTTTAACAGCTGTGGAACATACGGAGCTGTAGCCTTCTGCAAGCCAACTAATAACTATGAAATGACGGAGTTACCAAATACTGCTGTGTTTTTTGTTATTTGTCACAGAATTGGGGATAAAGAAAACTAGGAGAGATCCAACAGAAGCGAGGATGACGGAGTGCTGAGAAGAGGATGATTTATTTTAAGAAAGGGACTATTGAACACAGGAAAGAAAATGAAAATAGAATCTCGACCACCTAGGCACAAATTACTCTCCGGAGTTCGGTGCCTATGTACTATATAATAAATGAATATCCCCAAAAAGAGGTACATTGATTGTACCCGGTAGTTGTCACTCTTTTCATCATGATCTTAAGGCTACACCATTTATCCATTTGAAACCATTGCGTCCTTTCGAAAACTGTTCTATTCATATTACTACACCCCAACAAGTGCATAAAATGTCTGATATCTTCTAAAAGCTGTTTTCAAGGCATTCCTCTTCCCCTATGCACAATAACGTTACCTACAAATATATTTGTGATGAATTCTTTTTGCCTTATGGTATGCCGTCTTTTCCATGGACTAGAAAAGACTTTTAGTTTCAAATTCTTTCAAAATATTACCGTTATTCCGAGTCATATTTAAAAATGTTGTTGAACCAATCAACTGAAACCATTGAGCTACTTGATTTGCCGAACAAGAAGCACCCTCTTGCATTCGTTTTGAAACCAACTTGTTCTGGCGATTCTACGCGAAATCTACGTTTCCATTATTTCCAGAATATTATATTCCCTTTTTCTTGAAGAGTTTAACTTTTGCTTCCGTTAAAGAACACACTCTAAATGATGTACCAACCTTTTTTTCAGTATCCATACTCATATGCTTCTTACATAAAATACTCCATTTACTTTGGAAGGCTTGTTTAGCAAGTGAATATCACTTCTACCGACTTCAGCTCAATCATTGTCTTCAGCGATGGTGCTTCCTAGGTAGCAAATGTTCCTCACTTTTTCATGCATAATGTTACCAATTCTAATATTTATATTTTTTCTGTAATCGTTGAATAATGGTAACATTACTAAACTGAAATGAGTGAAGAAAGTGAACCATTTTGCAATAGAGTGAAGAAAGTGAATTGCCTTCTTAATTAGTAATAAGTATAAATTAAAAAATAATTTGAAGTTGGAAATTAAATGCTTTTAAATGTTTCTTAACATTGTAAGAATTTATTTTAACAAAATAAATTGAAAAGTGAATGAATTATTGGTGGAAATAATCAATATATTTTAAAATTTAAATATAATAATAATTACCTTCCTTGTTTATAACCTGCACTTGTTTATAACTGCACTACTTCACAATCATCACTAGTTGTTTTATAACTATGCTTATAACCTTTCACAACCATGCTTATAACCTACCAACAACATACCATAATCTTCACAACATCCTAATTTTGTTCATATTCTGGTTAGATCTGATCATGTATTACACGATTACAGAAAAAAATTAATATTACACTCGTGACGAAAGTAGAATTTACAACTCTCGTGAAATTACCACACTCGCTTCGCTCGTGTGGGTAAACGTTTCACTCGAGTTGTAAAATGATCTACTTTCGTCACTTGTAAAATAAATAACTATTCTTTGCTTAGTATCTTCGTTGCAACCAAAATCTTTATTTTATGTCATTGGCCTTGAATTTAAGCTGATCTAAGGCATCCATAAGGACTTGCAGCTTACAATTTATCTCTACTTCAGACTTTGCCACTAGTGCAACGCCATCCATTCTTCCATCACTTTAGAAGAATGGAGTTGTAGGAATGGGCTAAAATTCTCAAGCCATAAAACACTAGCAATTATTTTTTCTAAGAACCTTAGACAATATTCCAATTTTCCTGGCTAATAATTTAAGAATATTAGGTTTAATCTTTTACTCCAGGTTAATTTGGACCACTAACTTGAAAGAAATCTTTAGACAGAAGAAGAAATAGATACAGAAAATTTCGAACAAGCCCGATCACCAGCCTTATTGTTCTCTCAAATCAAAATTCTTAAAATAAACTCATCATAACTTCTTAAAATCTCTGTGTGTACCAAACAACTCTGATGAACCTACGAGACAGATGTATACGGAAAACCCATCTCGACCAATCCGATTCCTCAAATACACACACAATACCTCTATCCAAAGAAAACATATTTACACAAAATATACTGGAACATATTTTCCTTGGGAAACTGACATACTGAACTTCGACTTAACTCTAATACAGTACTCTAAATCTAATCCTATTTCTGAACATCTTTACCGAAAACATTTTACTTTTTTTACTAATAAATAAGAAACATGATCTATTTATTTACACTGATCAAATCAGTCACCCAAAAAACAAATTTCACCACATATTGACATATTGTACACACCAAGATATTCAAACCCAAGGAAAACATATGATTCTCAATTCATGGCAGAAGTCTTGGTTTGTCACTACTGTCAACAAACTTCGGGAACTTAAACATATACTTCGTGAATGACCTTCCTCAAAAAGATTAATTAGAAGAGAATAAGTGGTCAAAACGATGTTAAGAATTGGTCATTCAAGGCTGGCACACATATACTTAAAGCGAAATGTGATTAAGATAGGAATAAGTAATAAAATTAAATTTAACTAACTAATTAGCAAACATAACCTATTAATTAATATACGTGTTTAATAAAATGGTAGTTGCCCCTACATGACAAAGGCTCGCTACGTTTTCGGTATTTTTACTAATTTAAATTATTTATTAACGTCCACTTTTTGTAACTAAGGCTAATTGGGACGGGTTATCTACAGGTTACCACCCTTTTGTAGCCAGGGTGGGACTAAGGTTTATATTAGCAGATTTCCCTTAAGGGAAATCAGCTATTGAGGCTGTACTCATGACGGAATTTTCGAAATTTTTCTTCAAATGTCCATCGATCCTACCTAGTAGATGACGAAAATGAGGTCCGTACAAAACTGTATATATATATGTAAAAAGAAAGATCAATCAAGTTCGTTAATGGCTGGAATCGGACCAGTGTGAGGGGGAGTTTAGAGGGGAGGATTTTCTAAAATTCGAAATATTTCCGTTACTATACGTTGGATCGAAAAATTGTACAGAACTAATCTTATTGTAAATTACAATTACTATAAATATTGTCATATACATTTTTTCTCTATCTTGAATATTAACCGAGATATTTGCATTTTTATTAAATCGGGCACCTAACGGACGAGAGGTACTTTCCCGCCAAAAGATCGGGTCTCGTGAAATTTCTCTATTGTAAAACTTCACGTGGGAAATCTGCTTAGTTTACGCGGCCCCTGCGTGATGGACTTTTTTACTAATATAATAGGACTAAGGTATTTTTATTAAGTATCATATATATTTATTTTACAAAAAGCTGGGATCTTTTAAACATTTGTTTTCAGATAATGTTTTGGATTGCCATTGACAGAAATTTATTTTTCAATTTAATTATTTTTAGAATAAGTAGTATTTTTGGATGTTTTTAACTGATTAAAGTTTTTAACTCGGTCTAGAATTTCAATGGTAGTTATTTTGGCTCATATGCAGGCTGATCCAGTCCGTTCATTAATAAGGAAGTAGCGTAGTAGCTACATATTTTTGCTAATCGTACAACTGGCTTTACCGATAGGTCTTTCACAAAGAAAGTTGTTACTGTGCTTTTCTAAAAAGATAAATAAACATTCCTTTGAGTTGAACAGATAAATCTCATAATAGCTCTAGGAGAAAAAACGAGGAGAGAAGTCTATATTTAACAATTTATACGTGACTAAAGTAAACATGTAATAATATACAATTACAAGTGAGAAACAAAAAATAAATAACTAAACAACTTGCAAATAGCATCCATTTTCAGGAAACTGTTTACATAATCAAGAGTCTATATCAATATTTTCGCCGAGAGCAAACAGGAAGGTCGTTATTACAGCTGATTTCACTTCAGACAATATGGCGTACAGCTTTTCTAGAATTCCAAACAGATTTACTGCCAGATATTAATCATTTGAATTACTAGCTGTTCATTCTTCCTCATAGATTTATCGAGCCTTTGTCTTATTCTTTCCCGCAATTATTTATGAATGTATCTTGCCAACTATAATAGAGATCGTTACAGCTGATCGTTTGCGGTGCTACACATGCGATAAACTCTACATCGATACAGGTTTTCCTAAATTGACATTTTTTTAAGAAAGCTGTGGAGGTCAATATCACTTCCAAATTTTTGGTAATCCAGTTTTTAGCAGATTTCCCTTAGGGGAAATCAGCTATTGAGGTTGTACTCATGACGGAATTTTCGAAATTTTTCTTCAAATGTCCATCGATCCTACCTAGTAGATGACGAAAATGAGGTCCGTTCCAAACTGTATCTATCTATATATATATATATATATATATATATATATATATATATATATATATATATATATATATATTTGTCTGTTACCGCTCTAGCGGTCGCAATTTTGGTTTAATCGTTACCCTACTCGATATTTAGTCGTATTATGTAAAACGAAAGATCAAGTTCGTTAACGGCTGAAATCGGGCCAGTGGGCGAAATATCTCCGTTACTATACGTCGGATCGAAACATTTTACAGAATCTTATTGCAAATTAAATTTACTATAAATATTTACATATACATTTTTTCTCTATCTTGAATATTAACCGAGATATTTGCATTTTTGTTAAATCGGGGCGCCTACCGGACGACAGTTACTTTCCCGCCAAAAGCTAGTTCGGCCGTTTCCTTCACTCTCATGAAATTTCTCTATTGTAAAACTTCACGTGGGAAATCTGCTTAGTTTACGCAACCCCTGCGTAACGGACTTTTACATCCGTGTACCAAGTAAATGAAGTATTCTAATAACATAAAATTTTTGTTTTCAGATTTTAAGGGAAATATCTGTTTGGCTAGATGGCAGAGAAAGAGAGAGTGTGAGTGAGTGAGAGAGAAGAATGAGAGAGTAGGGTATAATTTAAATCTGTTTCTGTACTAAACTGATATTTGGTAGCACGCGAACCTTGTCAAACTGTTAAATGAATTCTTCCCATGCCAACTCACTCACTCTCCCTGCATCTTATACGACTTTCAAAGTTATTATTCTGAAAAAAAAGTGTGTGTGTGTGTGTGTGTGTGTGTGTGTGTATGTGTGTGTGTGTGTGTGTGTGTGTGTGTGTGTGTGTGTGTGTAATTGTGTAGACGTTTTTGACCAGGTTATATTTATATATATATATTATATATATAGAATTTTATTTTCTCTTCTTCAGGGCTGTAAAAATACAGTTGCTACTTTATAATATTGCACACTGTTGTTAAATTAGAGTGTATCAGGAGGTGTTTATGCTATTTTTACTTACCAAGACGGTCAATTTAAATTTTAAATTTTTTTGGCGGGTCGCACATAAAGTAACACTTATTAATAATTTAGAAAACTTTATTTATTATAAACATTGGAATAGAAAAATATAAAAATTAAAAAAAGTAAAGATTTCATATACAAATTTTAATGCAAAATAATAAAAAAAAACAATAGGACAACAGAAAAAAAGAATTTACTTGAAATTTTTAATCAGACATTCGGCACTTTTTTTTTTAAGTTAATCAATATCAGCCGGAATTGATGAAGTATCTACACGTATGCGGCTTTCTAATCGTGCATCAAGCAGTCTTGATCAGTGGTTATTTTGGATTAATTTGAAGGACTTAAATAATTCATCGTGAACACACGTACTTCCAAACAGAGACATCATTTGCTTAGCATTTTTCGTCAGAAGCGGAAATTTCTCAAGGCTCCATACGATTTATAAAATTGTTTGATGTTTACTGAGAAAAATACATTTTTTAAATCGGTATTATTCTGCATGTCAATCACTTCCATTTGAAAGTCTTCGGGAACTGTATCCACGTGATATTAAATGGCGAGGAAAACATTTTCATGGAAACCAGTGTTTACATATTGTGCGTATATTTAAGAAGTACTAACGTTTTCTTTTTGTAAATGTGGCAAGTGAGACACATTATTCTGCAAAAAAATGCTGCTTCCACAATTCAAAGCCCTGAACATTATCATGCAAATTGTAAATAACCTGTTCCACATAAAGATCATTGAGATGCTGAGTCGAGTCAATAATAAACTCAAAATCGCACATCCATTCTTTATTACCTAAATGAAGTAAGGCATATACCTTCATATCCATGAACAATTGTATTTCGCTTTATACGTTGTATGCTCTTTTTAGCATTGCACCTCTACTAAGCCAACGTATTTCGGCATTAAAAACCACGTCGCCATATTCGGTTTCTAAATCTTTCAAGATTTCTTTAAATTTACGGTGATTTAACGCTCGCGACTTTATAAAACTTATTAGTTTAATTATTGGTACTGTTGTCAAACTCAATCTTTCGCTCACAAATTTTCCTGGTGAATTATGCAGTGGTTAACGAATGTTTCCCTTCTTGAGGCCTTCTTAATGTCTTGAAATAGCCTTCCTGATCCTTCTATCACAATATTTATCATCGATATTTTACTTTTTTTGCAACACTAAAGAACAAATTAATCAATGCCTGAAATAGGGCCTGGAATAGAGGTTAGAGGGTGAGATAGTAAAAGAAAAGGGCTCCAGAACTACATGAATATCAGTAGGGAAGGAGTACCTATTTAGCTAATAAAGCCCTGTTACTCTACTGTATGTACTGAGCCTAATATGAACATTTAATGCAGGAAGACTTCGTCTTTCTTTTTCACAGAATATACAGGGTGTCCCAAGTTCCATTGCCACCCTCTTAAAATCGTCAATTGTATTAAAAAAAGGTTGAGACTTGGTGTTCCGTAACTGTGACCACTGAAGAATCTTTTCAGCCCACACTAAGCTCATAACTCAGAACTTCTCCAGTGACCATAACTTTGGAATTTCCAATGGAATGCCCTACTCTTTATGAAGGGTTCTTATAGAAAATCCAAATGTTAAACAAGTCAATATCGGCGCGTCCTTTAGACGTAAAATGCACAAATCTAGGTAAACCCGTAGAATATAGAAATTAAATTTCATTACGAAATTGTTAAATATTTACCAATTAGACCTAAATTGTTCTTTTATGGAAAGCTAAAGCCAACCTTACGGAACATTTTTTTCTTCGTATAACATTGTAGCATCGTGTTCATGGTCCAGCACCTGCCATAATCTGCATCCTGCATTTGGCACGAAACTGGAAGAGGGAATATCTCACGATAAATCATGAAATGCATTTGCGTGCCTCACAAACCGATAAAAATCATTTATGCTCCAGTAGTATGACGGAGGTTAAGATGAAAAATACGGGCTAGTCTCTATTGAAAAGTAAAAACATTCTTGGGCTGGAAGAAATCATATTCCTGCAAACGTTGACTGCTAAATAATCTTATCTTATCAAAGATAAATTGTACAACTGGACAACTGCTTCTACCAACTAAAAAATCTTGGGGCAGAGAGAAATGTTGACTGACTCTCTTGTCAGATCTAATTGTTCCGCAAGTTGATGTTGCCTTTGAGAGTTATCTTCAAATAACAACGTTTTCAAATCGCGGCTTTCAAACCATTTGTGTGGCCTCTCTCGTTCTTCTATCCTTCCGCCAAAATTGCTGCTTTTGAAATTTAGGGAATTCCACCTAAGCGAAATCAGGTATTGCGGTTGTGAGGAACCCCAGGAGATTATGTACAAATATATTTGAAGGTAAGATTCTTGGGAATAGGGGAAGAGGAAGGCCTAGAAATTCCTATTTTGAAGACATCAAGCATCTTATGGAATTGGTTGAATATAGTAATATGAAAATATAGCTTATAATCAGGGAGGTGTTTATACCAAATCACATACGCTTAGTTCGGTAGAGTTTTTGTGCCATATAAAATTGTTGGCTCCCACTAAAGTTTTTAGCGTATAACTCATTTAACTTCGGTATATAACAAAAGTTACTCTAAATAAAAAAATAATCAACTTTTATTATGTGCATATTTGACGAAAACCCAATAGGAAGCGAAATATCGCTATTTTTAATTTCAGGTCTCCCTTATAACCCCCATTCCTGTTCGTCTCAGAGAATATTAATATAGCCTAAAAGCTAAGATGGGTTAGTAGAAATATACATACCAAGTTTAATAAACTTCGGTTCTGCCGTTTACGATTCTATAAAGGACAAACATTCATTTTTATACATATTGATAAACTGTTATATCATGAACCACTTAATTCTAAGCTTTAATGCGAGATTTAAAGAGACCTTTATTATGTGAGATGCTTAGTTATTCGTTGTGTCATGACTTCATAAATTAAGATTTTAGTTAAATAAACGTAAATAAATTAAGATGTCTCCTATACCATACTCTGTATTTAACCGTTTCAGTCCATACTAAAGATAATATTTGTTACTGGCTGAAATTAGAACTGAAATAGGGGGGGGGGTTAGAAGTAGGGGAATTCGAAAATATCTTCTTTATTAAGACTCGTATAGTCAAAGGTTATGGAAACCAATCTTGTTGAACTATTGATCGTCAACAACTGCCCTTTTATTCATTGTTTCGTGGTTTAAATATGAAGCGAGTTAACCCGTAACCACAGACGTGAATTTGTGTTACATAACCACAGACATGGAGTCAAACTGACTCCATGTATTTCCTTTGTCATTTACACCTTTATATCGCAACTTTTATTCATTTATTTATTTATTTTATGTATAATTAAGGGATATGAACAATTAGGGGTGGAAATTACCACATTTAGTAAATCAGAAAAAATTCTTAAATAAAAATTTAAGGCCAAAGAATTCATAAAACATAATACCTGCTCAGTGAGTTATCAGATTAAACTGTTCTTAAGATTTACTTAAATTATTGACTTATTCATTTCATAAAAGTAATAAACAATGTTTTTCACTATAATTTCAGATACAGATAATGTAAAATATGACTCTCTTACAAAATAAAACTGCCCTACTTCAAACACAATTGTTGCACCCAACTAATGAGCACTGTCCACATACTGGACGATTACAACGTCTGCATAATGTGCTGGGTTTTCTTTTCCGTTTTTAGGGCATATACAGCAATATTTTCTAGTTATTAGCTTGTCTCCACCGGATACTGTTTGCTCCTCTTCTTTACCAAGAACCTTCCTGATTGATGTTCTCACTTCCTGGCCAAGTCGAGGATTATCTAATCTTCTCTCTAGTAGAAACTAACAATTTCTGGCTTGTTACCTTCTTCATCTTGAGCTGGAGAAGAGTGCATAGATGACATAAGTAGTTATAAGTAGCTATGCCTTTCTTCGTTGCATATGATATCAATGTCAACTCCTTTGAGAAACCATAAATACTACTTCCAACTTCTCTTCTCTTTTGGGGTAAAAATTCTGGTGGTATTTCCCGTTTATTCCTTTTTACTGTCCAACGTATGTCAATTTCTTTTCCTTCAGGATGTTCACCAGTTCAACTGACGAGAACCAATTATCTGCAGTTATATTCATATTTGAGCCATAAATAGGAGAAGTCAACCTCAGCACTGATTGTGTTGGTTTCTGTAGCTTCCTTTCCTGTTCTGACAGTAAGATTAGACGGTATAAAGAACTCTTGTTGTATATACATAAAACCTTTCCCAAGTATATAATTTGGAGGAAGAAGCTTACCAATTTTGTCTCACACTAACACAGATGTAGAGTCAAGCTGACTCCGTAATGCGCATCACTGAATTCAGAAACAAATAAGTGACAAAGAAACAGATGTGTAGCCTCGACAGTGCACGTGCAGACTGAGGAAAGACTAGTTTGAAGGTACTGAAAGTACGGTGCGGTTTACGGAAGTACAACAATGTGAAACTAACGAGAATCTAACAATGCGGAGTCAATCTGACTCCCGTCTGTTGTTACGGGTTAATCTTACTTTCTTGTTTTCAGTAAAAGTCCGCCTTGCAGGGGCTGCGTAAACTAAGCAGATTTCCCAAGCAAAGGTTTACAATAGATAAATATACATACTGGTAACACCACGACGAATATTAAGTGAATAAATACAAACGGTAATGGGAAATCTTTCAGTTACAGGTTAATAACTCTACAAGGGAAAGCGTCTGAATTGTAAACAAACACGCAAGCTTACCTGAATTCTAGTCCGGAAAGAAAAACCATTTATGAAATATATCTGAATATAACATATTAATTTGATTGAAAACTATTTACAATAGCTAGTTCTGTAATTTGTAATGAATCAGAATAATTTTATTCTCAATTATTTAAATTTTAGTAATCCACGAACAAAAGAAGTGAGGGGGGGGGGGGGTCAAAAGAACGTATTTGCATATACCTCACAAAGTAAAAGTTCAATGAAAACAATATTTCGTATTTAATCTTGTAATGAAGAGGTTCATGATATAACGGCTTATTATTAATATGGTAGTAGGAATAATATGGCTTAGTAGGAGTGGGATTACTGATGATTGAAAACTAAAATACGGCAATGTCTCGGTTAATATTCAATTCATATAAAATATATACATAACATTTTTTCAAAATTCTCCCACTAATCCCCCCCCCACTTGTCCGATTTCAGCCATTAAAGAACTTAATCTTTCTTTTCACATAAAACGATTACATATCGAGTTTGGTAACGATCAAACAAATATTGCGACCGCTAGAGCGTTAACAGACAAATATATATATATATATATATATATATATATATATATATATATATACATATATATAAATTTGAACGGGGTTCATTTTAGTCGTCTCCTGAGATAGATCGATGGACATTTGAAGCAAATTTTCAAAAATCACGTCATGAGCGCTACCTCAAAAGGTGATTTCCCTTAAGGAAAAGCTTCTAAAATTAGGCTGGATACAAATGTAAATGCAACACTAATGTGCATAATAATAATATCCCGATGCATTAATTGGAGTGCTTGTTAACCACTAGTAAATGACGAGAAACGTGGCTCTCATAACGACAGTTTAAAAAATAAACGTGTCAAACAGCTTTAATTGAGGAAAAGACCTTTTTTCTTATTCTATTTGGGTCCTTGAATATGATTAATTGTTAAGTCGAAATTGTTTGAATGATTGTTATTAAAAGATGGCTCGGCGCGCCAAGTAGCATTCCGGTGGGGGTTTTAATTTGCTCAGCTGCAATCAGAGGCAAGGCTAATATATCGACAGGGAGCGGGCTCATTATCGATCATTATCCTTACTAATCGCAGCTAATATCGATTAGTGCTATAAAGGAACAAAACCCCTCACTGGATGCTACTCACTAACGAGCCCTTCAGATAAACCATCCCATTACCTCCCCAAGACTCTTTCCATATCTGCCCAGTATTTAAGCAACATTGTATGCCGCTCATAGGGAACATTTTCATTCTGATCACTATCTCAAATTGAATTTCAATCGATATATTGAATTATTATTATCATTTTTTTATACATATTTATTTGTTATCATATATTGTTACGTTTATTACAAAAATAATAAAAGTTGTTTATTAGAGTTCTTTTGGATTGCAAAATCACACATGTAATGAAATTGACATTGCATTACATAGGCCATTATAAATGACCATATATTTTATATTCTGTGTATTCCCAGCACAGAGCACATTAAGATTATTGTTTATGAATGCTTAATTGTGTTATTACCTTTAAATAAGTGTTATATCCAATTTGGAGTGAAGTCACCATGTGCTCTAGCATTTTCATAGATAACGCCGATGGATTTTGATAATAACATTCACGTTAAATGCACGTTTTGAGCGTATTTAGATCGGCAGTTCAAAGTTTACTGCTGGGCTAGCCCTATATAAGGACACCTCGCGACAGATTAAGATCAGTCATATTCGGCATCCTCTGGAGGGGAGACTCTTGTCGGTGACACCTTGCTAATTCTTTTGCCAGATCCGGCCTGCCTGAGCCAGCCTACTTCTCGCCTGTACTACCTCTCACGGCTGAGTAAGCACTTATATTAAAAACAACTAAGTGTTTTAATTGTAATATATATTATAAGTAAAATTAAGTGTCCCCCATTATATTTTTAAAGGTGCCTCTTCTTTTTCATATTGATTAATGATAATTATTGGTGAATATTTTTATTATAAATAAATTAATATATATATATGAATTTTGATTTGAGTCAATTGTTGGTGGGCCCGTCCTAAATTCTTGTTAGTGGTTTGGTTGAGGGATTTTTCATCACTTTCAGCTTCCACTGTTTATCGCCGCAGCCAGATCGCAACACACACAAGATTCAGAGTTTTTGTCAGAGTATAATTTATTCACTACACACTTGGTTAATTATTCTTAACTTCTACTCACAGTATGCACTGATAGCTTCACTGTTCTTCTCATGGCACAGTCCAATAACTCACTCACGATCACTGAAGTTCACAAAAACACGGCACTGCACTGATCTTCAAAAAATAACGGTACTGCTCTGTCCCTTTACTTTTACACGGCACTACACTGTTCTTTACATAAAAACGGCACAGCACAGTTCTTCACATAAAACACGTTACTGCAACTAAAACTAACTTTTCACTAAAGCACTGAACGCACTGTTGATCACTTGAAGAGAGCTGAGAACAAAAATAATTCTCGGGACGATCTGAGCCGCTTTTATAGACGAGCGGTGAATATCAAAGTGGAATGGTCTAGACCTTCTAGACGGGTATTGCTGAGGACGGGCTAGACCATCTGTCGGCTCCTTTGATCTACTTCTTAAATATGTGATTAACTCTCTTTAATTTTTCATATACGTAGTTTTCGCAACAATATAAATATTACAAGCAAATGGTATGTATGATAATAACAATTGGCTTGGTTTTTGACTTGAGTTGGAAAGTTGTCCATTGACAATACCCACATTGGTATGAACATTGGATTTTACCATATGGGGTTATACTGTTGTACTACACAAGATCTCTTGGCCACTTATGCTTCAGATGTCGTTTTCTGGATCTTATTATACTCATATCTTAACTCATCATGCGCCTCGACAAAATATGAAGTCCGTCACACGGGAGATGCGTAAACTAACTAGATTTCCCAAGCACTAGATAACACACTGGGCATCTTATCTCGCCACATAAGCTGGAATTTCCGATAATTTTCAAATCCCCCTATTCATCGCTTTTGGAATAGCTATAAGTGAGATAGTGAAAAAGTGTAGAAACTTTGAATTCCATGCACTTTATTAAACTTTAAAACAAACACAAAGCAAAGAGTTAGCTTAACAAAGCACAACTGACTCACCCGGCTTGTGCCTCCTCAATGGCCTGCTAACATGATATTGTGAATCAAACATTTTATAAACATAAATATAATACATTTCTAAAAACAAGAAGCTCACTTAAGTTTTACTGCAAACAGAGTCCTTGGAGATACGACATCCTTCCACCTTATGTTCTGAAGCAACACAACAAATCACATAAACATAAGGATAATAATAATAGTAACGTACAAGGAAATTAATCAATTAACCGATTTGCAAACTTAATCAAGAAACCTCTGAGGCATTTTTGAAATTCGTCCAGATTTTGTTGCTTTGCAATCTCCACTATCACTGACACCAGGACGCAAAATCACTTTCACTAGCACTTTGACGAAATGGAGACTCATCGTTTTAAAAGAAGGAGCTCGCATAAGTTTTCCTACAAACAGTCTACGGAGACACGACACCTCGTACCAATTCAGCTATTAACTCGTATGAGCATTCATGGAGAATGATATTGTATTGAGTTTGTTATTAAACACACACACATTTTCGAATCAATACCGCAAAATTTTAATTGAAGAGCTTTTCACCCTATCTATGCATTTATTTCACACAATAAAAGTTCAGCGACAAGAATCTTTGTTACTCTCTTTGAACTTCTTGTCAGGAGTTATAGAAGTAGCAGTTAACATTAAACTTATACTATCTAAGATACATCCAAATACATTATGTGAGGACGCCATTAATTAAGATGTTTCGTTCTTACACTTCCCATTACAAGTCTTTAGCATACTATTTATCCTAGTAACTATAGCAAACGTATAACCTTTTTAGCAGAGTTGCCTTTAGGGAAATCAGCTATTGAGGGCGTACTCATGACGCGATTTTCGAACATTTCTTCAAATGTTCATCATATAAATATATATATATATATATATATATTTGTCTGTTAACACTCTAGCGGTTGCAACTTTTGTAAAACCATCACCAAATTCGGTATTTTAATCGTTTTATGTAAAAAAGAAAGATCAAGTTCGTTAACGGCTGAAATCGGACCACTGGGAGGGGGTTTAGAGGGGGAGATTTTCGAAAATTCAAAATATCTCCGTTATTATGCATCGTATCGGAAAATTGTTATAGAACCACTCTTATTTTAAATTAAATGTACTATAAATATATTGTAATATACATGTATTATCTATCTTGAATATTAAACCGAGATATATGCATTTTTATGAAATCTGTGGTCGGGTATAGTTCGGATTAGGTCGGCCATTTCCGTCACTACTCGGCTCAGGTGGAAGCTTCTTCTAAACTTACCTGTCGTTTCTAACCTTACCTTACCTTCGTTACTTTGTGAGATTTATGCAAATACGTTCTGTTCATCCGCCCCCCCCCCGGCGTTTTTTGTTGGGCTACTAAAATTTGAGTTATTAAAAAAAAATTCTTGGATTTCATAAGACGTTTCAGTTGGGAATTTATTTTAATTAACTGAAAGATTTCTCATTACCGTTTGTATTTAATCAGGGTGGTATTGTGTTACCAGTATGCAGATTTCTCTATTGTAAAACTTCACATGGGAAATCTGCTTAGTTTACGCAGCCCCTGCGTGACGGATTTTTTATTAAGTGTAACGGACGAGCTACGGTCGCTGCTAATCGTTCCCGCCGAAAGCTAGTTCAGGCGTTTCCGTAACTCTTCCGAACTCGTATAGCGATTTCTCTATTGTATAACTTTACGTGGGAAATCTACTTAGTTTACGCAGCCCCCTTCATTACGGACTTTTTTTAGTCTTTTGACCTCCCAAAAATGGTAAAAATATTCTAAAAATTTGATCACAAAGGTTTTATGTGTTTTGCAGTATTTATGTTCATTAGCAATAAACCTATGTGGTTTTTTATTTAATAATTGTTGAAAAGTATAATATTGTTACTATATGTCTCAAAATAATGTTTCATTGGTTGTAAAAAATATTGTTTGATACTTTTGAATAAACGAGTGTTTTTACTAATTTGTTGTGTTTGAATTTGCAAAAAAAACACCTTATGTCATAGAAACAAACGGACATCCGCATTCTTAAACATATAATTCAGTAAAAAATATCTCATGCAGCTGACAAAACTTTTTTTGCAGAACCTGTGTTATCTCTATTCTACTCTTCAGGCTTCCCTTAAATAACCCACTACTTCTATTTGCCCCTAGAAATGTTTATACATATATTAATTAAGTATAAGTTAATACCGACACCACGTTTGAGGTTGGAGTACTACTTTATGCCTTATAAAATTTGTTACACCCGCTAAAGTGTTTATCTTTTTTATACTTCAGTATAGATAAAAGGTATATATCAAAAGTTACTCTGAATAAAAAAAAAGTCCGTCACGCAGGGGCTGCGTAAACTAAGCAGATTTCCCAACGTGAAGTTTACAATAGAGAAATCTGCCTAATAACAGCTGTAGTAGTAAGTAACCTCTAAACCTATTCACGAGAGGGACGAATAATTACAACAACGGCCGCCAGAGCTCACGGGCAGAAAGTCCGAACATAGCCACTGCTGCCGAGCACATGCAGAATACAAATGCAAAATATCTCAGTTAATATTCAAGATAGAGAATAAATGTATATAACAATATTTATAGTAAATTTAATTTGCAATAAGATTGACTCTATAATATTTTTCGATCTGACGTATAGTAATGGAGATATTTTTGAATTTTCAAAAATCCCCCCTCCCTAAAACCCCCCCTCCCACTGGTCCGATTTCAGCCATTAACGAACTTGATCTCTCTTTTTACGTAAAACGCTTAAATATGAAGTTTGGTAACGATTTAAACAAAAATTGCGACCGCTAGAGCGTTAACAGACAAATATATATATATATTATATATATATATATATATATATATATATATAATTTTGAACGGACCTCATTTTCGTCATCTCCTGGGTAGGACCGATGGACATTTGAGGAAATTTATCAAAAGTCGCGTCATGAGTACGACCTCAATAACTGATTTCCCCTAAGGGAAATCTGCTAATAACCAGCCTTTTTTATGAGCATGTTTCGTGAGAAACCAATAGGAAAACGAAAATATTCCGAATTTTTATTTTAGACTTTCCCTATAGACCCCACTCCTGCTCGTTCCTAGCAATGTCGGTACAGCTTATAATCATGGCGGAATGCTAATGCTAATTTACATATCGAACATTTTGCTTATTTAATAAAATAGGAGAAATCAAGTTAGTCATGAATGTTAAAGTTATGGCTTTAACCTCATATGGCAAATCAAGAGTGGCGAGTTCGATTCCGCTTATACCATAGGAATTCATTTAGTCACGAACTCATTAAATTAAAATCCTTTAATCCAACCCTGGCTAGAAAGTCCGTCACGCAGGGGCTGCGCGTAAACTAAGCAGATTTCCCACGTGAAGTTTTACAATAGAGAAATCTGCCCTAAATAACAACTGTAGTAGTAAGAAAACCTCTTAACCTAAAACATTATTTAGGGCGTAATAACCCAGTAGTTTCTAGCCCCAAAAAAACAGTTAACCTAACCTCTAAACCTATTCACGAGGGACGATTGGTTATGGAAACGGCCACCAGAGCTCTCGGCGGAAAGGTCCGAACATAGGCCTACTGGTACACGCAGAATACAAATGCAAATATCTCGGTTTAATATTCAAGATAGAGAAAAATGCATATAACAATATTTATAGTAAATGTAATTTGCAATAAAGATTGATTCTGTACAATTTTTTCGGTTCCGACGTATAGTAACGAGATATTTCGAATTTTCGAAAATCCTCCCCTCTAAACCCCCCCCTCCCACTAGTCCGATTTCAGCCGTTACGAAACTTGATTCTTTTTTTTTACAAAAAATGACTAAATATCGAGTTTTGGTAACGATCAAACAAAAATTGCGACCGCTAGAACGGTAACAGACAAACA
Source organism: Riptortus pedestris (assembly GCA_019009955.1). Taxonomy (NCBI): domain Eukaryota; kingdom Metazoa; phylum Arthropoda; class Insecta; order Hemiptera; family Alydidae; genus Riptortus; species Riptortus pedestris. The sequence continues at coordinate 6,222,873 of CM032230.1, read as the reverse complement.
TATTATATATATATATATATATATATATATATATATATATATATATATATATATATACAGTTTTGATCGGAGCTCATTTTCTTCATCTCCTGGGTAGGATCGATGGACATTTGTAGAAAAATTTCGAAATTTCCCGTCATGAGTACAACCTCAATAGCTGATTTACCTTAAGGGAAATCTGCTAAAAGGACAATTCGCCATAGTAGCAAAGAGTGGGACGTCAGAGTTTGGACAAAATTGTAATTTATAATTACAGTTATAACTACATTTAGTTGAAATATAGTTACAATTAACAACTACTAATGAAAATAGTTATTGATAATGGGCAACTACATTTTTCAACTAAAGTCATTGTAATTGAAATTTCACAACTATACAGTTAGTAGCTGAGAAAATCAGTAGTTCCAAAATTGTAGTTAGTAATTATAACTGCAGTTGTAGTTGCAACTGCAGTTAGTTAGGTAGTTACTTTAAAAAACTGTGTGAAACACTGACTGAAGTAGTTGAGGCTGTTAAGAAATAACTACATCCAATGTTTTTATAGTCAAAAGTGTATTGTATTACATATACCGCCTTATTATATTAATTGAAAATAATTTTAACAAAAATAAATGAAAACTAACGAAAATGATAAGTAAATTCCTTTTTGTATTTTTCCCAGTCGAATGAAATTAAATAATGCTTTTAAACTTTAAAATTTTAAAAAAAAAAATATCCATTAAAATTACTCTTAACTCAGAATTTTTGTCAGACAGGCTATTTGATTTTGATGCGCTTGCCATCGCGATAAAAGAAAATAATCGCTCTAATGCTCTGCTACAAAAAAAATAAGTAGTTCTCGTCTCTCAGGACTGGTGACGGATATAGAAAACTGGAGTGGCCTGCAACAGGACAAGAGGTGATCGCCGGAACAAGAGAGTGCACCAAATCAACATGGCTCGTTCTCAGATGAGCAATTCACCAACAGGAGTGTAAATATTTATACAGAGTCGACCAAAATATATATGTTAGCTGTCAAGAATGTCACACACACAATACACCCCCACACATTGGGCATAGTCCCACAAAGCATATTTAGTTAGCTTAGATTGTCATGTATTACGTAGGTTAATTATGTTAGGTCTAGTTTAATCTAGTAGTTTAGTTAAATCTAGTACAGTAACATTAGGATTAGTCTCTTTTGCTAATTTCACAATCATGACTTGATCTGGACTATAAATTCCTCCCTGACATGGTAAGGCTACTCTCATCTTTTTCTTCTCATCTTCTCTCCAACTATCCCTTTCCTCTTTTCTTTCGTTTTCTCCTATCCTTACCGCCCGTTACCGGGAATCTCCAATCTCTAGCTCTATTACAAATCTACACCTCTACAACCCTCCTTTAAAATAGAGCTCCCAGCTCAGGAAAAGGGAAACTATTTACTCCTCCCTAGGTTTGATAGACCTATCCCTACCGACCAAGGCAATGGTATACTAGGGCCTCAGATAAAAAAGAAATATAAAAAAACGTTTGCTCTTTGGAACTTCAAATACAGCTAATTGTCTGTATGTAGTTGTAGTTATTACTCAATAACTACAGTAACAATTACAAATACTAATTGTAATTATTTTTATAATTAATTTTGATTTAAACTAGTAGATGGATTTATCAATACCACCTGCAATTACTATAACTGCAAAACCAAGAAAACGCTATTACAGATACCAACTACATTTTTGTAACTGTAGTTACAATTACATAACTATTATTCATAAGTTGAAAAAGTAGTTAATTACTCCACAACTTTGGTGGACATTAATAAATAATAAGAAAGGAGTACAAAGAAGTCATATGTTTGCCACATCAGATTTTTCTTTTATTCCATGGACCCTGTTGTACAGCACTGAACAAAATCATGCTCTTTCTAATGCATTTTTTCGGATTGCTAAATTGTCTAGAGATAACTTATCGTTGTTGATTATTAGAGCCCATATCTAGACCAGACTTCGTGATCATAGCACTAGTTTCAGAAATATCAAGTTGGCTAGCAAGTAAAAGCTTGCTTCAAACCGCAATTTCCGCCATTTTTCATAGTTCTTCCTAGTAGTTTCCGAGCGAGACACGAGGGAAAACGGTTTAATATAGTTTGAGCGCAGTAAATAACTGTAGGTGGAGTACACTCGTGATCCGGGTACTCGTGGTTACGGAGAGGCGTGGAAGAAGACGGCTCTAAATCTAACCGATAAACACAGGACTCGAAGGGGAACGAGAAAAAGGAGAAAAAAAACCCAAGACAGAAGTGTGATCGAGTCGAATCGCCCTAAGTAAAATATTAACTGGTGGTTTAGGGAGAGCGTTTGGGACTCCATTATTAACGTAATAAATAACGTTTGCCACCAATTACGAACGTCTCGCCGTAACGTCTTAAGCTGCGGTCCTGGCAGATCCATCAGCTGACTCTCCTTCTCCCTTTCAATTTTGCCCGGCATCCGATAGGATTTATTGTGGATACCCCGCCTTTCGTCTCCGATTGCGCCCACAACACAATCTATCATCTATCTCTGGGTATTATGCACTTTTGAGATATCAATCCACTCTAGTCACGACTCGCAGCCTATTTGTACCCATCAGCCTCCAGGCCGTTTTTCACTACCAGCTACCATTATTAAATTCCATATTATAGATTTCACCCGGAGCATGTTGACTGTACGCCGAGCAACGATCTGTAATAAGATCTGCACTTTAAACTATGTATTTGGATTTTAGCAGATTTCCCTTAAGGGAAATCGTACTTATGACGCGATTTTCAAAAATTTCTATAAATGTCCATCGATCCTACCCAGGAGATGACGAAAAGAGGTCCGTTCAAACTCTATATATGTATATTTGTCCCTAACCACTCTGGCGGTCGTAATTTTAGTTCAATCGTTACCAAACTCGGTATTTAATCGTTTCAGGTAAAAAGAAAGACCCGTACTAGGGAGGGTTTAGAGAGGGGATTTCGAAATATCTCCGTTACTATACATCGGATCGAAATTTTTTAGAACCAATCTTATTGTAAATGTAATTCTCAATAAATTTTCTTAAATATTTGTTTACTATATTTTGATTATCAACAGAGATATTTTCATTTTTATTAAGTATGTGCGGATAACGGGCGAGATGAGATCAGCTGATGTCGGGTCTATTCGTGAGTTTCCGAAAGCTAGTTCGGCCGTTTCCATAACTGATCAGCTCTCGTGAAATTGGTTTTAAGACTCATTACAACTACTGTTACAAGTATGCAGATTTCTCCTTTTTAAAACTTTACGTGGGAAATATACTTAGTTTACGCAGCCCCTGCGTGACGGACTTTTTACAATCAAGGTCTCCATCGTCTCTTCATGTTTTTTGCCTACAGCAAAACATTAGGCAAACCAACCATCCCATGAAACTTGATGAAATAAAGCCGCAGGTGAATGTTATACCAGGAAGGAATATGGTTCACCAATGATTCTACAACACTAATCTCACAGTCAAAGGGTCAGAATTCATAAAAACACAATTTCTCCTTCACTACCTTCATTAAAACTCCACACGTTTGGTTCTCAGCACCTCAACGCCTCGTCAAATGGGCAGATTGCGAAAAATGTACTTAAGGGAGTCTGCGGGAAGAGCCTGAAGCAACACACTATGTATGTTGACGATATGGAAAATAAAACAACACTTACAGACTATGTAAACTATCGATTCTCTTCAATTGTTGTTCTATTCCTTTTTTTTTTGTAACTCAAAGGTTAGGTGAGTAGTTGGCACTTTCCCGTTTTCAGGCATAACAGTCGGTGAGATCAAGGTACGTATAATATGAGATACGTATATAGTGAGATAAGATAGGTATATGGTGAGAGGAACGTATATGTTGAGATAAGATAAGTATATGGTGAGTTAAGATAAGTATATAGTGAGATAAGATACGTATATGGTGAGATAAGATACGTATATGGTGAGAGGTACGTATATGGTGAGATAAGATACATATATGGTGAGATAAGATACGTATATAGTGAGATATGATACGTATATTGTGAGAGGTGCGTATATGGTGAGATAAGATACGTTTATAATGAGATGTACGTATATGGTGAGAGGTGCGTATATGGTGAGATAAGATACGTTTATGGTGAGATGTACGTACATGGTGAGATAAGATACGTATATGGTGAGAGGTACGTACATGGTGAGATAAGATACGTATATGGTGAGATGTACGTACATGGTGAGATAAAATACGTATATGGTGAGATGTACGTACATGGTGAGATAAGATACGTATATGGTGAGAGGTACGTACATGGTTATATAAGATACGTATATAGTGAGATAAGATACGTATATGGTGAGATAAGATACGTATATGGTGAGAGGTACGTATATGGTGAGATAAGATACATATATGGTGAGATAAGATACGTATATAGTGAGATAAGATACGTATATGGTGAGATAAGATACGTATATGGTGAGAGGTACGTATATGGTGAGATAAGTTACGTATATGGTGAGAGGTACGTATATGGTGAGAGGTACGTATATGGTGAGATATGATACGTATATGGTGAGAGGTACGTACATGGTGAGATAAGACACGTAGAGGGTGAGAGGTACGTACATGGTGAGATAAGAAACGTATATGGTGAGATAAGATACGTATATGGTGAGAGGTGCGTATATGGTGAGATAAGATACGTTTATGGTGAGATGTACGTATATGGTGAGATAAGATACGTATATGGTGAGAGGTACGTATATGGTGAGATAAGATACGTATATGGTGAGAGGTACGTACATGGTGAGATAAGATACGTATATGGTGAGAGGTACGTATATGGTGAGATAAGATACGTATATAGTGAGATAAGATACGTATATGGTGAGATAAGATACGTATATGGTGAGAGGTACGTATATGGTGAGATAAGTTAGGTATATGGTGAGATTTATGTATATGGTGAGATAAGATACGTGTATTGTGAGAGAAGATACGTATATGGTGAGAGTTACGTATATGGTGAGATAAGTTACGTATATGGTGAGAGGTACGTACATGGTGAGATAAGATACGTATATGGTGAGAGGTACGTACATGGTGAGATAAGAAACGTATATGGTGAGATAAGATACGTATATGGTGAGAGGTGCGTATATGGTGAGATAAGATACGTTTATGGTGAGATGTACGTATATGGTGAGATAAGATACGTATATGGTGAGAGGTACGTATATGGGGAGATAAGATACATATGGTGAGATAAGATACGTATATGGTGAGAGGTACGTACATGGTGAGATAAGATACGTATATGGTGAGAGGTACGTATATGGTGAGATAAGATACGTATATGGTGAGATATGATACGTATATGGTGAGAGAACGGATATGGTGAGATAAGATACGTTTATGATGAGATGTACGTATATGGTGAGAGGTACGTACATGGTGAGATAAGATACGTATATGGTGAGAGCTACGTACATGGTTAGGTAAGATACGTATATGGTGAGAGGTACGTACATGGTGAGATAAGATACGTATATGGTGAGAGGTACGTACATGGTGAGATAAGAAACGTATATGGTGAGATAAGATACGTATATGGTGAGAGGTGCGTATATGGTGAGATAAGATACGTTTATGGTGAGATGTACGTATATGGTGAGATAAGATACGTACATGGTGAGAGGTACGTATATGGTGAGATAAGATACATATATGGTGAGATAAGATACGTATATGGTGAGAGGTACGTACATGGTGAGATAAGATACGTATATGGTGAGAGGTACGTATATGGTGAGATAAGATACGTATATGGTGAGATATGATACGTATATGGTGAGAGGTGCGGATATGGTGAGATAAGATACGTTTATGATGAGATGTACGTATATGGTGAGAGGTACGTACATGGTGAGATAAGATACGTATATGGTGAGAGCTACGTACATGGTTAGGTAAGATACGTATATGGTGAGAGGGACGTATATGGTGAGATAAGATACATATATGGTGAGATAAGATACGTATATGGTGAGATAAGATACGTATATGGTGAGATATGATACGTATATGGTGAGAGGTGCGGATATGGTGAGATAAGATACGTATACGGCGAGAGCTACGTACATGGTTAGGTAAGATAGGTATATGGTGAGAGGAACGTATATGTTGAGATAAGATACGTATATGGTGAGAGGTACGTACATGGTGAGATAAGAAACGTATATGGTGAGATAAGATACGTATATGGTGAGAGGTGCGTATATGGTGAGATAAGATACGTTTATGGTGAGATGTACGTATATGGTGAGATACGTTTATGGTGAGATGTACGTATATGGTGAGATAAGATACGTATATGGTGAGAGGTACGTACATGGTGAGATAAGATACGTATATGGTGAGATATGATACGTATATGGTGAGAGGTACGTACATGGTGAGATAAGATACGTATATGGTGAGAGGTACGTACATGGTGAGATAAGATACGTATATGGTGAGAGGTACGTACATGGTGAGATAAGATACGTATATGGTGAGATAAGATACGTATATGGTGAGAGGTACGTATATGGTGAGATAAGATACATATATGGTGAGATAAGATACGTATATGGTGAGATAAGATACGTATATGGTGAGAGGTAAGTATATGGTGAGATAAGATCACTAGACTGTCTTACCAGCACTGGGAAATCCGCTTAGTTGCCTACCTGATTATGTGATTTTTTTTAATTTTTAGTTCAGTAAACCCCCACTTTCAATCATCGCATTTTAACAATAAGCGAATATATTATGAGCCGTTTATTCCAAGCGTAAGCACCCAATATGTTTTTTAAGTGATCTTTACTAGATGGCATACATGCAAATTCCTAGTGTGTGTGACATCAAGTAAGATTTTATTAATAGCTCATTTCTACTCACCGGATGTTTATATGGAAATGGAGAATATATGGTGAGATTAGATTAGATTTTCTTATTAATTTTAAGCTGCTTCTTAATGTTGTATACAATTTCGACTATTGTAAATTGTACAATAGAGCATTAATAACAGGGCTGGAACAGTACTGCAGGCTGCTTGAATTATATTTGTAAAAGGGGGATGCATAATTATAGCATGGATGAAGTAATAAGTTTCTGCTTTGTGTTAGGATCGCGTGCGAATTACCTTGCCGCGAATACAAAGCTCTGTTAACCCTGCTTTATGGACTGTTAGCATAGTGTTAGCCCCAGAATGGAAATCCCATTTCAGGAAGCCTACAACATAATACATTTAATAATGATAGTGCCCAGTGATAAGCAGCTCGTAGTTTATACCTGTTTCGAGGCGTCCAACAAAATGATTTAGTTAGCTGTATACAAGCCATAAGATTGTGTTAACTGTATATAAATGATATTTTGGCACACAAACTGTGAATGTCGGGGTTTAATATATTTCTTTTAAAAGATATTTTTTATTTGGTTTGTGCCCCACATGGCACATTGGTGATTGGCAAGATCTCTGTTATAAGGGGTAGTTAGGATAATATATTTATTCCTTCATATACACCTTGGTTGTACTTTATTTATATATTATGGAAAATATTCCATAAATATCTGATTGTTTCTCTTATCCTTGCTTTGTCTGAATGAATATAATAAAAGTTATCCCTTTTGAATTTTTTTAAGGGTGCAGTAGACCTATTCTATTTTATACTACATGTATTTGTAAATGTTTATATGTATACGATATGTTAGTATTTGTGGAGTTTGGAGTCATCAGAATTCCTAGGTGTTCTCTACACTCTGCTGACCAATTCTCAATTTTTCTTGAAATATATATATTATTTATTTGAAGTGTCGCTACAATGGCGATTCAACATGTTAGAATATAATTTTACAAAATTAATAAATGTTTAATATTTATATATATTATATTATAATAAAATTTTTACAAAACTAAATTGTATAAATGTACAAAATAAGTTGAATGGACACAACTAAATATTAATTGTTAGTATATTTACAACATAAGAAAAAATAGATATAAAAAAAAAAGAAGAAAAAAAAAGTAAGAATATAATGAGTTAAACTGGAAGGAGTTCAAAACTTATATTGCATGTACAGTGCCTTGCTATATATAACTTTCATAATGGTAAATAATAGCTTTTTACTGAAATAGGAATCATAACTGGCTTAGAACTTGAAATCTAACCAGATATGAGATGTTTAGGGCCTCAAATCCTGGAAGTAAAAGTAGCAATGGTAGTAGTGAGGGTACTCAAGACTGCAAACTACTAAAGTCCGTCACTTACGGGCTTAGTATTTGAGATACGAAAATATTTTTCGATCCGATTCATAATAAAGGATATTTTGACTTTTCTAAACCGCCACTATTCCATGACCGATTTCAACCAATGACGAAGTTGATCCTTACTGTTGACAGAAAAGGTTAAATATCGAGTATGGTATAAAAGTCAATAAACCTTTTTGAGTTAGAACGAAAAAGTCTAATTGATGTATCTGGCATATTAAAGTGCTTCTCAAAACATGGTTTAGTTATAATTTTAGAATAAAGTGGTTCATACAAAACCTTATTGCTAATATGACAAGAGTAGGAGTGGGGGTTTACTGAAGGCTGAATACTAAAAAAATGCAAATATCTTTTAACATTAGTGTTGGGTACAAAATGTATAGACAGCAATTCCAAAAATAATAATTGGGTATGTAATTTGTGATCCTCAGAAAGCATCAGAGGAAACCCGTTTGAATCAATTATCTAACTGTAATCTATATATATATATATATATATATATATATATATATATATAAATGAATGTTTGTTTGTATGTCCTTTATAGAATCGTAAGCACGGCTGAACCGAATTTTATGAAACTTGGTATGTATATTACTACTAAAACAGATTAGGTTTCTGGCTGTATTAATATCTCTGAGATGAACAGGAGTGGGGGTTATAAGCAAGGCCTAAAATTAAAAATAGCTATATTTCGTCTCCTATTGGTTTTTTGGCAAATATGCACATAACAAAAGTTGTTTATTTTGTTATTTAGAGTAACTTTACTCTTTTGTCGTATAGAGAAGTATAAATGAGTTATACGCTAAAAACTATAAAACAACAATTTTATATGGCACAAAAGACTCAACCGAACTAAATGAAACCCCGTATGTGATTTCGTATTAACACCTCCCTGATTATAAGCTATATTAAAATTTCTAGGTAGGAACAGGAGTGGGGGCTATAAGGGAGACCTGAAATCTAAATCGCGATATTTCGTAGCATATTTCTTTTTCGGCAACCGTGTATATAGTAAAAATTGTTTGTTTTGTTATTTAAAATAACTTTTGTTATAAGAACCTTTGCCGTATAATGAAGTTTGAACGAGGTATACACGAAAAACTGCTGTAGGGGTCAACAATGTTATAGGACGCGAAAGACTAAATCGAAATCAACGAAACTCGAAATTTTTTACTATAGGGTAAGAACATAACAAGACTCGGGTGTAAATCCTAAGCATTGAGACTGGAAAATGTAAAAATATTGTACAAAGTAAAGCCCCCCCAAAAATATCGTTATCATTCAGGTTCAAATGATTTCCCGGGCGAAGCCGGGTACCTTAGCTAGTAAATAATAAAAATTCCGTCACGCAAGGGCTGCGTAAACTAAGCAGATTTCGTGTATGGCACCCTACCTATGTCACTTCTCCATTTGCTCTCTAGTTACCAGTCCAAATTCGATAAGTACAAGTAGGGGAATACATACTCAAGGCTGAAAATATTGTTATAATTATTTATTTCGTCCATTTTTTGCTGATATGGCTAACTAAGACGATTTATGTACAGGTTACCTCCCTATTCTAGCTATGGTGGGGATAAGGATTTTATTTAATGAGTCCTTCACTAAATAAATTCCTATCGGGTAACTGAAGGTAGAAATCAATAAAGTACAGAATAGCTCGCTTAATATTTGAGTTACGAAAAAAATGCATAGAAAAATAATTGTAGAATATCAATAATTTAAGTATAATTATCGATATAGTATTGCCAATAATTTAATATAATAAATGCTATATGTAGAGAGTTCGAATTCCCTCGAAACCCCCACTATTCCAGATCTGATTTCCTAAAATCAGTTATGATGTTTAGTGTTCACTGAAACGGTAAAATATCGAGTATGGTATAGATTATATAAACATTTTCACTTAAAGAACAGAAAATCATAATTGCTTGTGTCATCATATAACCTATTTGCAAGTATCTCGCAAAGTAAAAGTTCATTTAAAACAATATTTGGCATTAAAGCTTCGAATAATGTGGACCATGATAAAACATGTGTAGGAGTTTTAACTGAAAGCTGAAAAGTAGAAACTGCAAATATCTCGGTTATTAGCAGCATTTACAGAACATTACATTTGCAATAAAATTGGTCTTATACACTTTTTCTATCCAACGCATAACAATGGAGATATTACGAGTTTTCGAAATTTTAAACCCTAATCCCTCCTCCGACGGTAATCCGATTTCAGCCATGAACGAACTCGATTTTTATTTTTACATAAACCTTTAGACAAATTTATATACGTACATATGTCTGCCAACTCATTAGTTAAGTTCCTTCCCTTAAAGAAAATTAGATAAAAATGTATATAACTGCTTTTATAGGAAATTAAATTCTCTATATAGTGTTTTGATCGGAATCATAATGCAGGAGATATTTCAAGTTATTGCCAGATACAATTTTTAAATTTCATAGTTGTTATTTTTGTTACGATTACTTGTGCACTTTTGATCGAAATATACTTTGGGGGAGGGGGTTTTAGCGGAGGGTGAAATAAAAAAAATAATTCTCTCTATGTACTAGAAATACCAAAACTTTGTATAGAAACTTCTTCCTTTTTTCTTATTGTAAATTAAATTTACTATAAGTATTGTTCTACACATTTATTCTCTATCTTGAATATTAACCCAGATATTTGCATTTTTATTAAATTTGGCGACTGAGTTTTCCACCAAAAGCTAGTTCGACCTTTGCCGTATCTGTTTGGCTCTCGTATGGAGATTTCTCTGTTGTATAACATCGTATGGGAAATCTGGTTAGTTTACACAGCCCCTGCGTGACGGACTTTTTTTTTTTTATTCTGAAGAGATCTATAAATTATGTCTATGACATCATCGAGTAGGTACATTGGATCGAAGATCATTTCCAGATGAAATAAATTTAAACGAAATGCAACCAAAAATTCTGTTTATTTAAGAATGCAATTTTTTATCATTTCAATTTAATAGTATTTCAAGGAAAACATGTGAACACATCAGATTATGTTTCTATTATAGCTTATGGGGTAGGAATTTTATCGTTGTTTTATATATCATTCAATGCGTCATCATAGAAAGTTGATATTGTTGGAAACCTACGCGTTAAGGAGAATTATTATTACTATTATTTATTAACGTCAACTCAGGCTAATTGGGAAGGGTTATCTACAGATTACCACCCTCTTCTAGCCAGGGTGGGACTTAGGGAATGAATTTCGTTACTAAATAATTTCCTTTGCCCAGGCGAGAATCGAACTCGCCACTCTAGGTTTACCATGTGAGATAAAGGTCCATGCTTTAACTCGCATGGCTAACCTGAGCCCCTTAAGGAGACTTGAGTCAACGAATATCAAAGAGTTTTATTGACCATACCATAATTATTGACTGTATTGCGATGATCCTCTGTACACTTTGCAGTAATGCTTTGACCTCATAATGTATGTAAATAACCGGCTAACTATGTAAATGGGTGATAATAATGATTGTAATTAAGTGGCATAACTTTACAAACGTAAATTAAATTAGATGTAACTTATTAAGTTACTTTATTATAGTTATATGTTATTATCCTGGGCCGAGTGGCAAAGTCTTTATTTCCATGTGGACAACCCCCAAAACAAATGCATATTCATTACACATAATTATAGTGCCACTTTCTTTATAACTACACCAAACATTAAATATCATGGTACCTACTTTGTAATAATTATATTAATTAATAGCCAAGTTACTTCGCCGAGGAATTCATATAAGCCTGAATGAAGATGGTATTTTTTTGGCAAGGTTTTATATTCCACAATATTTTGACATTTTCCCGTCCCTGTGTTTTGGGTTTATACCCGCCGTTGCTGTGGATTTGTCAATAATAAAATTATTTGTTATGTAACACTTCACTGTCCTCAATATTTTTATATTTTTTGTCTCCTGTGCATATAGTTATTTTTTTTATAACGTAATGGTCCATATAATTCATAACCATAGAAATTATTCTGTCTTCCAAAGCATGTATGAATAAAAGTTCCTTTCCCTTGATGCGGTACAAAGCCCAACGGTGACAAGTGTTTTAGGTACGTCATAACCGCTATTAAAAATACTCTTTTGTATGTCTCGATTGTTAAATGTATATTAATATTGGTACATACTGTGTTCAGTAAAGTATATCATATATTAACGGAGCAGAGTTAATAAATATCAGAAATAACTGGTGCACCTCTCCAGAGTTCATCCTTTTAAATTATTTATTTATGAAATTAAACAAATTCACATCCCAATTCGCAAATTACTTGCATTTTTATACGAAAAAATGTACAAAACAAAAGTTACTCTTAATAACAAAGTAAACAACTTTTATTACGTGCACGTTCGCCGAAAAACAAATAGAAAATGAAATATCATTGAATTTCAGGCCTCCCTTATAACCCCCACACCCGTTCGAACCTAAAAATTTTAATATATTTGATAATCATGGAAGAATTAGTGCTAATTTACATACCGAATTTTGTTATTTTCTATTCAATCGTTCGTGCCCAATAAAATTGTTGGGCTCCGCTTTAGTTTTTAATGTAAATCTCGTTTATACTTTGTTACACGACAAAAGTCAATATTACAAAAGATACTGTACATAACAAAATGAAACGAAATTCAGGCCTCCCTTACAACCCCCTCTCCCTAGAAATGTTGGTATGGCTTATTATAATGAAGGCGTTAGAGCTAATACGCATACCGAGTTTTATGAAGCTCGGTTGAGTCTTCTGTGCCAAATAATATTGTAAACTCCCGCTATAATTTTTACCGTTCGACGCATTTACACATCGGTATACGACGAAAGTGTATATAACAAAAGTTACTCTAAATCAAAAAATAAACAACTTTTGTTATGTGCACATTTGCCGAATACCCAATAGGAAACGAAATATTGCTATTTTTAATTTCATGCCTTCCCTACAACCCCTACTCCTGCCCATCCCTAGAAAAGTTGATATGGCTTATGATAATTACGGCGTCAGTGCTAATACACATACCGAGTTTTATTTAGTTCGGTTCAGTCTTTTGTACCAAATAATATTGTTGACTCCCGCTATAATTTTTAGCGCATTTATACTTCGTTATACGACGAAAGTGTATATAATAAAAGTTACCTTAAACAACAAAATAAACAACTTTTGTTAAGTGCATATTTGCCAAAAAACCAATAGGAAACGAAATATTGCTATTTTTAATGGGTTCAGTCTTTTGTGCCAAATAATATTGTTGACTCCCGCTATAATTTTTAGCGCATTTATACTTCGTTATACGACGAAAGTGTATATAATAAAAGTTACCTTAAATAACAAACTAAACAACTTTTGTTATGTGCATATTTGCCAAAAAACCAATAGGAAACGAAATATTGCTATTTTTAATTTCATGCCTCCCTTAAAACCCCCACTCCTGCCCATCCCTAGAAAAGTTGATATGGCTTATGATAATTACGGCGTCAGTGCTAATAACATACCGAGTTTTATTTAGTTAGAAAATTAATATAGCCTATGTCCGTCTCCTGGCTCTATGCTACCTCCTCACCAATTTTCAGCCATACCGGTAAAGCCGTTCTTGAGTTATAAATAGTGTAACTAACACGACTTTCCTTTATATATATATATATATATATATATATATATATATATATATATATATATATATATATATATATAAGGTTTGAACGGACCTCATTTTCGTCATCTACTAGGTAGGATCGATGGACATTTGAAGAAAAATTTCGAAAATTCCGTCATGAGTACAACCTCAATAGCTGATTTCCCTCAAGGGAAATCTGCTAATAATCCTTTTAAATATTTCAGATGATCAAAATGGTACAAATATATTTAGAAGTAGGGGTACCCACAATACCGTGGGTCATATATGAATTCAGGAGGGGGCTTCAAAAAAAAATTTGATTGCATACCACTGATGTTGGAGTTTAAGACCTGTCATAAGTGGATGTCGAATGAAAATAAAGAGAGATTGCGACTAGACACCCAATGAATTACATGTCTTATGAAGTTGTAGGCAACCAAGAGTTTCTGTAAAAATGGATCCTCTTAATTACTCTAAAAGTAGCATTTAGTGCAGGTGAGGCTGGAAATGCTGTAAAACGAACAAAATATACCTCTCTCAAATAAAGTGTTCTCCGAAGATACATGGATCTTCCATTTTCTACAAGTATTATCACTTCCTTTATTATTAATAACAGCACTTGTCTGTCTTAGCGCATGCTTCTGACTGGCCTTGTCTTATACTTTAGAGTATGAACGAGGCATTTTAATGGCTCTAAAGTGATAAGAGATAAATATTTGAAGTTACCAAGAAAGTGGCATACAAGGACCAATGTCTAGGCACTTCGTTTCCGAACTCATGTCGCCTTAAGAAATGTAAGCCCATAGTTGATTTGTTGTAGAAGTTGCATTTAGTGCATATTAGAATAGATAGAAAAAGCTCCGCTGTACACTGTATAAGATAAACCACGCTCAAATGAGGAGTTCCCCAAGGATCGTTACTAGGACCTCTCATTTTCTACCATTATTATTAATATACCTCTATGTATTAGTCCAGAACTCAAATTAAATGTACAGTACATGAGTTACAGTAGTCGAGGTGTAGAGATGGCGAGACTAGCCAGGCAGAGTGTAACATGTCTTACGGTGATCTAACCAGAACTTAATTGAAATTAATTAATTTTTCTAATTGCTCTAAAAATAGCATTTAGTATATATTAGGTGAAATTGGAAACGTTCCACCGTAAAGTGAATACGATGTACCACACTTGATAAGTTATTCTACAAAGACCATTGCTTTGACCTTCAATTTTTTACAAGATTTATTACAAGGCCTAATAAGTTATTCTACTAAGAACAATAAATAGACCCTTTAAAATGTATAATTGAATTGTTGTAGTAGTAGCATTTAGCTTTGACTCGCTCAAAAAAGGTCCGTTTAATCGGACCTCTTATTACATATATTATTACAAACTATACTACAAGGTCTGTAATTAAGTGGATGTAGAAGGCGGTGGCGAGGTGTAAATAAAGGTAGTAGATTTCAGGCTGCAGGTTGTCATGTGTACCAATATCTGCATACTAGAAGGGACAGGAAATCCTGTACTGTAAACGGAATGAGATATACCTCTCACAAAAAGAGATAGAAACCGAATAAGAAACACATGTCTCAAATTTGATGTTCCACAAAGATAGTAGGCACTTTTCAATTTCTATAATTTTTATGACTACCTTAATTCTTGATATTAGTATCTCCTAGTAATAATATTTAAAGGCTCTAATGATAAATATTCGAAGTTGAAAGCTGTCATACAAGAATCGATATCTAGACACTTCGTTTCCTAACTCATTCTGCATTAAGAATCATGAGCGCACAATTCAATTGTTTTAGAAGTAGCATTTAGTGCATATTAGAGAGAAAATGTATGAATGGTAAGAAAACTGAAATATCTGAAGTTCAGCAAGATGGTGTCATACAAGGATTAACATTGATTGTAGTCACTTCTTTTCCAAGCTTGTACAGCCATTGCTAATTCCAGTAAATGGCCAATGCCTTAATAATTGTGGATGCATAATTGAATTTTTGTAGAAGAAGCATTTAGTGCATATTAGAAGAGAAGGAATACGCTGTGTTGTAAACTGAATAAGATATACCTCGCTCAAAAAAGTTATTCTCAAAGACTCGTTTGACCTCTCATTTTTCTACATATATTATTACAAGGCCTAATATTGTTACCTATCTGCAACATTTCATGCCTCTGAGACTATGATCTAAAAGGGCAAAACATTTGAAGTCACCAGAAGGCGGTGGCGAGGTGTAACAATAAAAAGAGAGTTCTTTTCCAAACTTGTGCAGTCGTTGCTAATTCCAGTAAATGGCCAATGCCTTAATAATTGTGGATGCATAATTGAATTTTTGTAGAAGAAGCATTTAGTGCATATTAGAAGAGAAGGAATATGCTGTACTGTAAACTGAATGAGATATACCTCGCTCACAATGAGGTGGTCCCAAGAAATCGTTATTCGGACACATTTCTCAAATTTTCTACAAAGATAGTTAGTTGGGACTATTCATGTTCTCGATAATTTTTATATAGCATCTCTGTATTAGATCATGAGACTCGTTTCGTGCAAGCCTCTATGTATTAATAGAAAAAGCTATTTTAAAGGCTGTAAAAGTGAAACCGGTAGTAGATTTCAGGCTGCAGGTTGTCAAAAGCTGTTTATGAAGATGGATATCAAGCCACTTCGTTCCAATGAAAATAAATCATGAATCATACCCAATTCAATTGTTTAGAAGTTGCATTTAATTCATACTAGAGAGAAAATCCTGTACTGGTAAACGGAATAAGATATCTGAAGTTCAGCAAGATGAGTCAGACAACCGAATAAGATTGTAGGCACTTGTTTTCCAAATTTTGATGCCATTGCAAAGATTCCAGTAGATGCACTGTCTTAATAATTGTCTATTAAATTGTTGTATGGACTACCTTAATTCTTGATATTAGTATCTCCTGAGTTTATAATAAGAAAAAAGCTATTTTAAAGGCTCTAAAAGTATAACCGATAAATATTCGAAGTTGAAAGCTGTCATACAAGAATCGATATCTAGACACTTCGTTTCCAAACTCATTCTGCATTAAGAATCATGAGCGCACAATTCAATTGTTTTAGAAGTAGCATTTAGTTTATATTTTTGAGAGTTAGAATGGATCTAAGAAAATGGAAAACATACTGAAAGTTACCAAGAAGGTTTCATACTAAGGATTAACATAAATAGAGAGTTCTTTTCCAAACTTGTGCAGTCGTTGCTAATTCCAGTAGATGGACAATGTCTTAAATTGTTGTAGAAGAAGCATTTAGTGCATATTAGAAGAGAAAGAATATGCTGTGTTGTAAACTGAATAAGATATACCTCGCTCAAATGAGGTGTTCCTCAAGACTCGTTACTGGGACCTCTCATTTTCTACATATATTATTACAAGCTATACTCTCGATATTAATATAGCTCTCTGTATTAGCCGGTGAGAATGGTGGAGTTTAAGAGCTGTAATAAGTGGATGTAGGAGGCGGTGGCCGAGGTGT
The DNA here is from genome assembly GCA_019009955.1 of Riptortus pedestris. Lineage (NCBI taxonomy): Eukaryota > Metazoa > Arthropoda > Insecta > Hemiptera > Alydidae > Riptortus > Riptortus pedestris. Next base: position 6,205,422 of record CM032230.1, on the reverse strand, counting down.
AAATAGAGAGAGATGGCGACTAGCCTGCCTCAGATTGCCGGTGCCTTAAGAAGACGTGGATTTATGCCGGTGGGCGTGTCCCGCCACGACTGCTTTTAATAGATTTACACTAAACCGTGACTCGGTACTAATCAGTTCACACGGCATCGGCCCCAAACCACAGCACTAATTATTTCAGGCCCTCTCTTCTAAGACCCTTATCTCTACTTCTTGTGAATACTTACCGGCTCTATCTTGTGTGTTATTAGCGTACAATATGTCTGCCTTTACTGGCCAGCTGATGCCAACATATCAATATTAGAGCTTCATTTGTGCTCGGGAGGTGTTTAGGCGAGCGTGAAACGCCTCGGGATGGATCCAACGTGTTTGTATTTAGGCAGTTATAATTATGGTCTTGAAGTAATACGGCAGTTGAACTCTATGAAACATTCTACCAACGCAAAAGGCTGAGGATCTGTCTCTCATACCGACTGGTGGCAAGGTTCTGTTACTCTACTGAATAATATTGTCAAGAAGCCATCTTTTCTGGTCAGAATGTTGATTGACCGATGTTCCATGGTTCCAGTAATTAGAGAAAATTAAGATATTATTTATTAAGATTTTTGACAACCTTTTTCACCAGATCAATGTCATCTTCAGGTCTTTATATAAGAAGAAAAGGACCCAGGAACTAGAAGAAATCACTAAAGAACGAGTAATAAGGTAGCTAACAAAATTCTGTCAATCTACTAAACCAAACCAATTGTCAAAAATTAATATTTAATTCAGACAGACTGCCTTTCTTTGCTGGGAAGTCGACAACCGATAGTGGAATATGAGGGGGGGGGTTTAATCATAATTCGTATAAAAAAATATTACAGAACAAATCTAGTTAACACTTTACAGTTTTTGTCACATACATTGTTTCATAGCTCAAATAGTAAGTAAAAATTTGTACGTTCCTGTTTTCACTATTCAGTAAACTACTTATTCTGGTTCATTATAAATTACAGTATTAGGTATAGTACATAATAATAGGTATAGTTTTCAATAAAATGAATATATTATATTCTGATATGTTTCAGTTATTGTTTTTCTTCTCCGTTGGCAGACCTGTTTGTTTACATTTGAGACACTTCCCACCGGCAGGTGAAAGATTTCTTATTACCGTTTGTATTTATTCACTTAATATTCACGTTGGTGTTGTGATAGCACTAGGTTTATCTATTATTAATCTTCACTCGAGAAATCTGCTTAGTTTACGCAGCCCCTGCGTGACGGACTTTTTATTTCTTGGCAAGCAAATTTATTAAAGGGTGACAAGCTTTATAATTGATGAGAAACTTGTGCCACCTTAAAGAGACAATGTACCTGATCACAAATAATTTTAGACCCAAATTTATTAGAATATTTAGTAGTTTTATTTAATAATTGAAACTGTTTGGAAATATTTATCTTGTATAAAAAATACATGAAGTTCTTTGGTTTATTTTTTCTAACAATTAGGAAAGGAAGATGTACATATGGAGACATTTTTCGTAAATCCCGCCATGAGTACAACACTTTAGGGAAATCAGCTAAAAGAACCCCGATTAGTTTAACAAAGCGATAACCCCCCAAGTGGATGAAATAATGCAAAGATTTTACCAGCTGCTGCAGTTATGGCAAAAGTGGCGTTTACAACGGGGATATTACCCTTAAATATTATGTAAATCAATTAACATATTGAAAAAGAAATAAGTGAGTGTGTATGTATGTATGAGGTCTAGAGAAGGCAGTGGCTTGCCTCCCAGCTGCCTATATATATAGAGGGCTATTATCATAATTACATAGGCCGTGGATTGATATGCCTGTCTAGCCCTCACAGATATAGACATCAATATTAGGCTCAATTACCCCCCCCCTCACTCTTTCTCCTTCAATATCTGAATATTGTCTTGGGTAAACAGCCATATATCAGCCCCACTGATTTATATCACATGTACATCCGCTCCCCGGCTACTATGTTATCAGCTGGAGCGGCTAAAGTACGTGTGCAAAATGTAATTTAATCGACGGCCTATGAAATCAAGAAACTCAAAATAAGCTGCATAATTAGCTGGTTGTATAAGGTACCAGGAATTTTTTGGAATATATTGTTGCGAAAATTAAATAGATGAATAATCCTTCAGAGAGAGAGGGTCGCGTATTTGGAAAGTGTGACGTAAATCAAAGCAGCCGACAGAAAGTTCTAGCCTCTATAGACTCTTCTAGCCCAGCCTCGAATGAACGAGACAATTCCCCTTTGATGTATGCCGACAACCTATAAAGAGCGGCCAGCTGCGAGCCAGTCAGTTTTATTGTCACCTGTCTTGATGTTCACATCAGTGCTTCAGTGCGACTTAGTGCAGTGCAGTAAAGTGTTTTTAAAAGAAGAACAGTGTTGTGCCGTGACTGTAAGTAACAGTTTAGTGCCGTGTTTAAGACAGTGCTGTGCCGCGAAGTAAAGGACAGTGCAGTGCCGCGAAGTAAAGGACAGTGCAGTGCCGTCTTTCTTTGAATTTCAGTGAATTATTGGTCTGTGACTCATTGAAGAACAGTAACGCTATCAGTGTATACTGTGAGTAGTTATTAAGAATAATCACCAAGTTTATTGTCCATTGTGAAATAAATTTTGCAGTGATAAAAACTGTGAAACTTGCGAGTATTTAATTTTGCAATCCAAAAGAACTCTTATTAAAAACGTTTATTATTGGTTTTGGTAATACAAAAACGTAACAATATTTTAACTTCACGGGGGGTGGGGGGAGTGCGCCCTTTGATCAGTGGCAGAGCACCCGACTTGAGATAACGTAAGTGTAGCATCGAGCATGGTCAGTACTTTTATGGGTGACTGCAGAGTTCGTTGCCAGAGCGCGCTGGTGTCGCGGCGGTAGTGAAATGGCGGGGGGTCTAGTGAGTAAATCAGTCAGACTGCATGTCAGACATAGGACATGACTCTCCTGGATCCCGTAGCATACCTTTGGTGATACCACTACTGTCAGACCCCGGGTATTGATGAGGACTGTCAGCCTACTGGAGACAACTCATTACAAGTCCTCCTTGGTTAAAGAAGGCTATGTGTCGAGTTGATCACTAACTTACGTAAATGCTCTGATAGCGAATTCCTGGAGTTCAACTCTGGGGGCGGCTAAAGATCTTAAAACTCTATAATGACAGCCGGAAAAAAAAATTATCTGCTTCAAATCATATTCCTGTCTGAAATCAGACACAATGTCGAAATCATTTATAGGTTCTTATTATAATTGCCCCTGTAAAATGTCCGTCGCACAGGTGTTGCGTAAATTCTCACTCAAAGTGAAACCACCTCTCCGTGGTGAGTTCCATATGAGCTGCCCAAGAGTTGCACAGAGCACGGTAATAATAAAAAGAATAAGAAAGAGGTTTTTGACACTTTAATTAAATACCGACAGGAGAAATTATGTTTCCAAAAATGACGAAAATGTTGGAAATTTGATGAACGTTGGGCGTTATACAGAGACTGAAACAGTAATCTAAAATGGTTTCAAAAGTGATCTGTTGATTTAATGCCTTGTTCTACCATTTAGCAACCTCTCGTCATCCTTTATTCCGTTTTAAAAATTAAAACCAAATGTGCAGGCTGGAAGAGACGTTTTAAAAATGAAATAGTTCACAAAATTGTTACTAAGCCTCGTTCAAAGTCATTGAAAGGTACTCGTTTCAGAAAATAACCTCTACCTTCCACCTTGTTTTGCTCTCCATCCTGTTCCGGGTAAATATCCGACGTGCCTCTGCCGAACCCTTCTTGATAATGGCCACCTTACACTAGCCAACCTGTTTGAATTGCTTGAAACTTGAAGGAATCCTGAAAGTCCCATAACGACAGGATGATCCAGTAAAGAAGCGAGCTATCCTGGAATATTCCCATCCCGGTCTCGCCCCAGGATGCACCCTAATCACTTCATTTCATCAATAACCGCCCATGCTCTTCCAGCCAGTCTATACTTTACTCCTTTCAACCGTTCATTAAATATTTACTGTAAGATTTATTATCTAAAACTATAAACGCGGTAAGACCTTTAACAGAATAGAAATTTAGAAAAAATAAAATAAAATTACCCTCCAGCCATGCCTTTATTTTAAGGTTATATTTTGTTTTGGTGCCGCAGTCGCCTGATTATACGTTTTCTATCTTCGTGCGCGAAACATAAAACACCAGACGTCATTTAGCTTTTCGATCATATCTCAGCTTCTTTGTTACACCACACTCATTATAATAGTACCTTTCTTAATCAATAATCCCAAGATCCCAAAACAAGATTTCGTCCTCCAATTTCACTTTATTTATTTCTAAAAGTCCTAGATTATTATATGCTTTCTCTTTTCTGAAATTTTCTTAAAGGAGATAATAAGTATATTGTATTCAAATGTGTAAATTTAGCAGAATTTCCTTAAGGACTTATCAGCTATGGAAGTTGTACTCATGACGCGATTTCCGTAAAATGTTATCAAATATCCATCGATCCCTACCTAGTAGTCAACGAAAATGAGATTCGTTCTAATATATATACTTAATCAAGTTGGACTAGAAGTTGGGAAAAAATCCAACGTGGAATTTCTGAATGAGGAAAAGTTTTATCGAAGCAATGAAGAAAAAAAAATGAGAATGAAACATCTTGTGCATATCATGAGACAAAACGATATCATTACAAATATATTTAAAGGTAAGGTCTTTGGACATAAGGGTACACGGATGTCTAGAAAATCCTTCCTAGAAGGCATCAAACATCTTATGGATTTCAGTGGAAATATTAATATGAAAAGTGCAAGCACACGTTGGTTTACAAGTACAAGCCGTAGCCTTTAGATCATTCTCATATATATTATTATATGTATACAAACGTCTATGTTATCTACCAGTTGCGATTTCTTTTTATCGTTACAAAATGCAATACATAAGCGTATCTTGAAAATATCTCCGTTTCTGTGACTCGAATCAAAAAATAATATAAACAATTTTGTTGTAAATTTATAATTTGTTCTATAAATGTTATGTTGCTTTTATTTTTTCTCTTGAATACTAATCGATTTAATTTTAATTTTCAGCATTCAGTAAACCCTCAGGTTTAGTCATTGTTCTTCAAATATAAGCCAATATATCATGAAACGTCTTATTTCTAACTTAAATACCCAATATTGATTTCAAGAAATCTTTATTGTATGAGATAGTTGCAAATATGTTGTGTGATGCCCTTAATTAAGATATGTTTATTTGATCTATACCATACTCGATATTTAACCGTTAACACTAAAGTTCATAGTAGTTAATGGCTAAAATTCGACCCAGGGGGTGGTTAAGAGGGGAGGGGAATTGGAAATTTAAAATATCTCCCTTATTATGAGTCGTACTGAAAAATGTTATAGCACCAACATTGTTACACTTTTGATGCTCTTCATTTTCTGCTCTATAAATGTTTTCGTAGCTTAAATATTAAGCGTGTTAGTCGTACTTTCTTGTTTTCAGCCTACAGTAAATTCCCTCTTTTGCTTACCATATTTTTATTTAGAAACGGAATATATTGGGGAATATAAGATCACTAGCGTGCCATTCTATTAGGGGAGAAATCTGCTTGGTTTACGCAGCCCCTGCGTGACGGATGATATTTTGAAGACCTACCTAGGCTACCAAGTAACAGCCCCTTCAGCCCGTCGTTGGAGATTGCTTTGACCATAGGAATAGCTGTAGATGCATAGCGGCTGATGGAGTCGTTATCTGGCAGAGAACTAATTGATACATAAGCAGACAGACAGACGGACAGAGAGAAAAGCCGCATTGATTGATGATCAGGAGCTGACTCAGGCCCTGCCTTTGTCCGCATCGCGGCTTAATTATATTATTGCTACAATAGGGCCGAGATTAGGGACTATTGAGAGGGCCTTGATTAAATAGTTTTTGTAGGTACCTGGAGGTAGAGGTACCCGTGTTCTATGGCTACAAGAAACGAGGTACAATGTATAAGAAAGGGCCAGCAGCAAACATTCTATTGTTGGAGGCACGTGTATTGAAGGTGTAACCACTTCATAGAAATATGTTTTAAAAACGTCCGTCACACAGGGGCTGCGTAAACTAAGCCGATTTCCTACCTTAACCCTCCGTTCATCATCCGTTGTGATCTCTCAGATACACAGTTTCTAGATAAATATTTGCCACTCCTCCTAGCAGAGAGTGGTGGTGTTGTACTTCAAGTTATGTGGTTTATATGTCTCCCGCTCAAGGTCAGTAGTGTCACTTTGTTCGATGGAGTCGTGTGTTTCACCGGTCATACAGTTTAAATCTCCTAGATACCACGCGCCCGATCTCGGAAGTTTTTTTGAAATCGGTATTTCATAAATATATACGTCAATTTAGTTTCTCTTTATTAAATGGAATCATATAAACCTATTTTTCTATTATTTTGCTCATACATGAGCTTTCAAAAAAACGTATACAAGAAATAGTGTACGACGCAGTGACAACATCAGACGTTTACCAACCGAACTAAGGACGAAATTTGAAGAGTACAGAGACTCTTTGGACCATACATTGAACTCAAGTACAAAAACAGCATAAAAAAATCATTCCGCTACAACAAAAGAAAATGATGTGAAACATGCGAAACAAAAAAAAATGTAGGTTTACTAAATACTCTTGTGAGAATTGCAAAACCAAAACTTGTTTACAACATAGTTCCATGCTTTGTTCTAATTTTAATACAGCTCTGCAAAAGAAATAATAATTAAACTGCTATTTTAAAAAGGACTTGTACATTAAAATTTAGATGATTTTTAATAAATCTTATCTAAAAGTGATTTCGTGCTAATTATTTCTGAATGAAGTTATATTTCCTGTATGGTTTCTAATCACACACTGAACATTTTAGTGCAAAATATATATAAAAAACGGTATTTCCGTAAAAACGGTTGAGGATGATCTCTGAGATACACGCGCCCGAAGACGGAATATTCTTGACGCGCCCGACCGAGGGTTCAATATAGTATACTTGTGACCTCATCTCACCTCATATTTTCTATTTCTATGCAATATGCTTTGGAGTAGAAGGACTAGGCGGGCAGAGGGAGGGGGGTGTTACTAAGAGCTAAAATAAGCACGAATGACTCGACAAGTACTTCAGCTACGACAATGCTCTTAGAACAACAATTTTAGACCAATAACAGCTTAAACAGAGTGGTTCTATAATATATTCCCATCAAACTCATAATAATAGAGAAATTTTGAATTTTAGAATCCCCCCCTCTACACCCTACACCCTATTCCATGTCCGATTTCAGCCAATAACAAATATGATTTTCAGTGACATAAAAGGTTAAATATATGGTATAAATTAAACAAACAATTTCGTGTTAGAACGTAAAATGTTAATAGTTGACGTCATTACGTAATGAATTTGTATGTATCTCATACATTCGGTATGTATTTGAAAACATGTTTCAAAATCGCGTAATGATTAAAACCTAAATAGCTAATTTCCTCTTTGGGATATCGGCTAAAACTGAAATTTCTCACTGAAAAGCATGGGGCATCATTTATAGGAAATTAAACTTGTAAGAAGATTGGTTATATACAATTTATTGATCTGATTCATCTATATATATATAAAATTGTAACCTCTGTCTGTACATTGATTTTTTTCGCGAAATTTCACGATAACTTTTCGTTTCACATGTCATAGACCCCATAACTGCATTTTGTTTCTTTCGTGTATGTTTGGTTGTTACCTTTTCACGCATAAACGGCTGAACCGAATTTTATGAAACTTGGTATGTATATTACTACTAGCCCAACTTAGACTTTAGGCTATATTAATATTCTCTAAGACAAACAGGAGTGGGGGTTATAAGGGAGGCCTGAAATTAAAAATAGCTATATTTCGTTTCCTATTGCTTTTTCAGTAAATATGGTCATAACAAAAGTTTTTTATTTTGTAATTTAAGGTAACGTTTGTTATATGCACTTTTCCCGTATACGGAAGTATAAATGAGTTATACGCTAAAAACTATAGCGGGAGTCCACAATTTTATTTGGCACAAAAGACTCAACCGAACTAAACCAAACTCGGTATGTGAATTAGCACTAAAGCCTTCCTTTTAACATACTATTTCTAGGGACGGGCAGGAGTGGGGGTTATAAGGGAGGCCTGGAATTAAAAATAGTGATTTCCTTTTGGGGTTTCGGCAAATATGCGCATAACAAAAGTTGTTTATTTTGGTATTTAGAGAAATTTGCTCAACACTTCTTTTCAATATGAACTACCAGGTACCTCAAATGAAAAAATTGATTCAAATGTATGTCAATATTTTCTCATTAATAATTCAAATCTATGCATTATGCACAGGAAACGGGAAATATAACAATATGCAGGACAGTGAAGTCTTACATAAAAAAATAATTTTATTATTAACGAATCCATAGAAACGACGGGTGTTAACCCTATACACTGGGATGGGTAAATAACAAAATATTGTGCAAAGTAAAGCCTTGCCAAAAATATACCATCAACTTTCAGCCTCAAATGAATTCCCGAGCGAAGCCGGGTATCTGAGCTAGTAATAACTAAATGTCCATCGATCCTACCCAAGAGATGACGAAAATAGGTCTGTTCAAAACTCTATATCTGTGTGTCTGTGAACATTCTAGTGTTCATAATTTTTGTTTTATGGTCCCAAAGTTCATATTTAAATGTTTTATGTAAATCAGGCCGGTGAAGGAGGAGCCTTAGAAGGAAATTTTGAAAATTTCCTGATGGATCGAAATTTGTATAGAACTAATCTTATTGAAAATTCATTTTCCTATAAATGTATCCCATACACATTTTCTGTATCAAGAATATTAACCGAGATATTTGGAGTTTTTAGTTTTCAACCAACTCATGTCATCTCGACAATAAGCTGTTATATCGAGTCATTTTTTCTTCTAAGCTTAAATACAAAATATTGTTTTGATGAGGCCTTTATTATGAGAGATACAAGCAAATTCTTAGTACGATGACGTCATCAATTAAGATTTTACCTTATTGTGTAGAAAATGTTTATTTGATCCATGCCAAACTCAATATTTAACTGTTTCAGTCAACACTAAATATTATATCTTTTATTCGCGAAAATCACATCAAGGATTCGAAAATTCAAAATATTTCTGGGAGTGGGATAGTAAAAGTTTACTAAGCCAATGTTGTAAAACTATTGATGTTTTACAGTTGTTATTCTATACATTTTTTCGTAACAAAAATATTAAGCGAATAATTCGTACATTCTAGTGTACAATCAGAAAATGTGGCTGACTTTACTCGCCGGATTTTTGCGTAGAAATAGAAAATACAGAGTGAGAAGGGATCAATAGAGTCTCATACCAGCAATTGGAAAATCTGCTTCGTTTACGCAGCCCCTGCGTGACAGACGATTTCTTCATAATTTACAAATTCGATAATTAAACGATTCATGTTATACTGAAAATCAAGTTTGCTAAGGGTCGAAATCAAACTAGGTGTGGGGGAGGTCTCCAGAAAACTGAAAAATAGAAAATTCAAACTAAATCTTAAGTTCTAATATTCTACACCATTTATTTATTTTTTTTAACTAATACACCAAATGCAAATGCAATTTACTAAAATGCTATAACGTTTATCCAACAAGGGGTCATTTGTACATAATAAAATGACCAATTCGTCATACAACGAACCAATCAGGATAAGGCTCTGCCTAGAAAGAATGATGTTGCTCTCTCATAAAGTATTCATTGGCCATTGGCAATGAAATACAGTCATTATTGACAATCATTTATAGCCTAATCCATTAGCTTCATTTGTATTCTATCTATTATGGCGGCAATAAGCCATTTCCATTTTCGCGTTTTCAAACCAAATATCCTTCCAATCGATTCTCTTTATTGGGTGGAAATTTATTGTCTGAATACATTGAAGGAATGCAATACATTAGCAGACATTATCTGCAATTTATTCTCCGGCCCAAATTATCTATTGACTTTATTGCAGGTGATTTCCACTGATTGTACTCCCGAATCGATGGTCGTTCGTATCGATTAGGACTGACCTTCAAAGCGGCTTTAATATATTTTTATAAAAGAGAGTTTTCGATGTCCTGCGAGGATAGTTGTAAACGTCAACTTTTTTTAGCAGATTTCGTTCAAGACAAATTATCTATTGAAATTATCGAAACTTATGTTCAAATCCCTATGGATACTAATAAGAATTTCAGACACAAAATCCATTTTGATTTATTCTATAAGGACAAAAATGATTTATTCTAATTAGATAACGAAAATTATGACGTTCAGATATGTATATAAACTCAACCGCAGAAAAAACCGGACACTTAGATTTAGTCTTATAATTTTGTTAAATACGTAATAATATTAAGTAATAATATATTAGTATGATATATATATATATATATATATATATATATATATTACTTTTGCTGGATCAAAGGACATTCTGGAATTTTGGGAAACAGAATCAGCCTCAAAAAATACCACAATTCCAGAATGTTACAATAAAGTAACAAAATCACACTTAAAACCACAATTACTAATAGAGTCATGTAACTAATAAATGACATCATTTATGATTTATTTATTTAAATGAGTTCCGCAACAATGGCGATTTACTCATAACTAAATCGTTTACAAAAAAGCGAACAGAAAAAAAAGAAAGAAAGAGGGGAACGTAAAAGGAGTGAACAAAGGTGGTTTTGATAGGTTCACTGGATACCATTTTCAAATGAAACATACAATATTGTATGGGAACATCAGGGTAGTGAGAAAATAATATAAATGTAAATATAAGATCGACTGGGGGGGGGCAAATATATATATATATATATATATATATTTGTCTGTTACATATTGGTCGCAATTATTGCTTAATCGTTACAAGACTGGATATTTAGTCGTTTTATGTAAAAAGAAAGATCAAGTTCGTTAACGGCTGAAATCGGGCCGTTATTATGTGTCGGATCGAAACATTTGTATAGAATCAATCTTATTGCAAATTAAATGTACTACAAATATTGTTATATAAGTTTATTCAGTATCTAGAATATTAACCGAGATATTTGCATTTTTCACTTTTCAGCCATCAGCAAACCGCCACTTCTACTCATGTTACATAAACAATACTCTGCATAACATAATAAATCACATTATTGGATGCTTAAATACCTAAAACTGTATTCAAGAGACCTTTATTATACGAGATAAATGCAAATATGTCCCGGTGACCCCCCCCCGTCATATGGTTTTGGACTACTAAAATTTGATTGATTGAGATATCAATTTTTCTGACTCATTATAAATTACAGTACTAGATATAGTAAATAGTTCTCAATGAAATTAATATGTTATATTCTTATATATTTGAGTAATGTTTTTCTTTCCGGTGTGAGGCGGGCAGATCTGTCGTTTTATATTTCTAGCCTAACACTTCCTGTCGGCAGGTTATTGAAATTGGCCAAAACATTTCTTATTTCCGTTTGTATTTAGTCACGGTGGTGTTGTGTTATCAGCATGTATATAAATCTTTAAATTAACTTCACGTGGGAAATCTGCTTAGTTAAGCAGCCCCTGCGTGACGGACATTTACTGACGGGTCCAAGACTGACTTTGGAACAGCAGCTGCAGCAACCATTAACAGTGACATATACACTACTAAACTAAACAACAATCCAAGCATATATTCAGCTGAGTTACAAGCCATAAATATTGCCTTTTCAAAATTTCCAGATTTTCTTAATTACAGCCTCCTTAAGCTCTTTATTCTCCTTTGAGAACATTCACAGAACTTCTCTTATTATAACCCAAATTTTATATCACTTCATTCATCTTCAAAATAACATTACACTAGTATGGCTTCCAGGGCACAAAAATATTGGACTTACAATAGACGATTTACTACATTCTGCAACAACTAACGTACGACAAGACTGGGAACAAAAATGGCTACGATAATTTATCGTTTGTTTTGGTCAAGCAAAATTGAAGGTTTTCCCCGCTTCCCGTCATAATGCAATTCATGGGTTTTGTTCTCAGTAATTAAAATTGAGCATGAAACTCCACTGATAGATGATATTTTATCTAAATCTCAATTATTTTCAGTTCATTGATAGCACACCTTACATACGAATTCCATTTTATCTATCAATTTATTTATTTTTTTCATATTTTGTTTAATATTTTTTATTTGATTTCCCTTTTATCTAACGTAACTCTAATATTTTGTTTTTTTAATTCTCACGTTTCTGTTTTTCTAGTTAGTTTTGGATTCTATCTTTTATTTTTTGGGGCTCGATTTCTGTTTTTGTGTCCCTTTTCTGTTTTTTGTATTCCATTTTGTTTTTGTGTTCTATTTCTGTTTTTCGTTTCAGTTCTGTTTTCTGTGTCCTTTTTTCTTTTCCATTTCTGGTTTGGATTTCATTTTCGTGTTCAATTTCTGTTTTGTGGTTCTGGTTAAATTAATTTTGTTTTGTTTTCTAATTTGATGCAGCTTTTTTTCTGAGCAACAACGCCACAGCTGCGATGCTCCAATAAATAAAACAATTTTTCTTTTTCCTTTATTAGCATTAATATTATTTTTGTTTGTTTTCTTCATTTTTTTCTTTCATTTCCTCACTTCGTATCTGATAACATATGTTTGTAGCCTCTAGCACCTGTAATTGGGCTCAAAGCCTGTTGGTGGAATATTTAAAAAAATAATAAATGAAATAACAGGTCTCATTGATCTTATGTCTTTGACTACAAAATTTCTTCCAGTAGCAACCTTTCCATATTGCTGGAATCTACATTATCATATATTAATGTATATAGGCTGGAGCTGTTGTTCATTCCCACGAACTAACAAATAATAAAAACGTTAGCCACTCTGATTTTCCCAAGGCACTGGAGGCTACCTGTAACCCCGAGGGGATTGTCTGGGCTGATATGTTGCCGGCTATTTCTCAAGCATCTCTTAATTGACAGAACTAACTCTGCCCAGAACTGCTGCCTCACTCGGACAACATTTGTCTCAAGAGACTGTTTCGGAACACGAGTTCTGTGAGAATCGCAGGTAGGTGTTACCTTCCTCGCAAAAAAGGTGTGATTCGCAAGGCCAATAAAACAAAAAAAGCGTCATGTTGTTAACTTCTGAGCAAAGTGTAACTAATTGTCTCCCATTATGTGTTGAAAAAGCTGTAATTAGAAAAACTATTCCTGAGAAATACTATTCCAATGATGGCTCAGGTTAGCCACAGGAGTTGGTCTTAATCATGAAATGAAAAATTGCTATAATTCGTACCGTATTGTTTTTCTTTAATAATATTTTTTTTTTTTTTCAAATGTGCACATAATAAATGTTATTTTTAGGTTAAAGTAACTTTTGTTATATATACTTTTGTTGTATTACGCCGTACAATATGGCGTATAACATGATATAGACTAATTACTATTCCAGAGACCAAATCTCATAATACTTAGTTCATAATAGTAAAGTAGAGTTTTATTGGAGCAAAGTTTATTATATATAGGTATACTATGACTAATGGTATTATGGTTTTAGATTTATATTATAGTTCTAAGTATGATTCGGATTACTGAGGTTATAAATGTTTGTCCTTCCCCCTCAACAATTTTGTTTTATTTATTTACATTAGAAAACAACTTTGCTATCCATTTCCAATAGAACTGTAAACTATAATAGCATTTCGATTAGTTAATTTTTATAATGAACTATTTAAACAAAGTCGTATTATTTAAACTCTGGCTAGAAAAGTGTGATAGCCTGAAGAAAATCCGCCCCAATTAGCCAATGATGCAAAATGTGGATGTTAATAAATAAATTAGTACTGATTTCGAACAACCTGTGACAGCGGAAGTTTTGAGAAACTCATATTTCCACCGATATGTTCACCGGTATGTGTTGGAACACTAGGTCCTCTCTATAGTTATTAAACTTTACTTGGTAATGTCAATATGCGTTTAAACTCAATATGATTCTTTAAAGTGTTATTCAGGACGCCTTGCTATAAAAATAACATAATTATTCAGTCAGCAATGATTTACCGGGAATCGCCAACAGGCTATGGGGTACCCTCCTTAGCTTGTAATAATATTATTGCTAAAATTAAATACATGAAAAATTAAACAGAGATAGTCACGTATGGGTAATTTAAGAAGTACGAAGGAGATGAAAGGAGCCGACCAATGAAGGACTATTGACACCTGAAGTGTCTACTACGGCGGGACTGTTCTAGGCAATGTGGCATTCTGTATGTTTGTCGACAAGTCATGTAAGGGACCCTGCCCAACCCGAGTTAGTTTAGTTTGTTCTCAGCTGTCTTCAAGTGACCATCAGTGCGACTTAGTTGCAGTGTTTTATGTGAAGAACAGTGTTGTGCCATGACTCTGTAAAGAACAGCATAGTGCCGTGATTAAGACAGTCCAGTGCCGTTAACTCCGTGAAGAAAGACAGTGCAGTGCCGTATTTTTGTGAACTTCAGTGATTGTGAGTGAGTTATTGGACTGTATAATAACAAGAACAGTGAAGCTATCAGTGCAGACTGTGAGTAGTAGTTAAGAATAAATATCTAAGTGAATAGTGCATTATTAAATAAATTGTGCAGTGATAAAAACTTAGTTAAGTTGGTGTGTGTTTAATTTTGCAATCCAAAAGAACTCCAATCAACAACGTTCATTGCTGATTTTGCAATAAACGTAACAATATATTCCTGAGCTATTACGTTTCGCAATATATTAATTTTCATAGAATTCAAAAAAGATTTGCTTTCAAACTAAAACTTTATAGTATTTCTTTTTTAGTAAGTAGCTCTGGAGAATATCATTATTAAACAGGTAAATACATTAACCCTTACACATTCTGGTAGTTTGGCTTGCCTGATTTCAAAAAAGCGTTTCACAAATGCCACTTCATTTAGGTTGTGTAAATATTTTTATGTTTATTTTAAAAATAATAATCGTTGATTATTAGGAGTCTTTTGGATTGCAAAATGGCATGAGGTCAATATTTTGAGAATTGTATTTTCCCTTCCTCAGGACTGTAAACAGCTACTATATTATATATATTGCACATTTAATGTGCAACATTACTATTGTTGAATACAGTGTTACAGTATGTTGTTTGTTATTTGTACTTACCAAGACCAGAATGGCTTAAATAGTAAAATGCATCTATTATAGTACTTAGGGTTATAGAAAGCAAACTTATTACCTTTCTTCTATTATAACTTATACCTTTCTTAAGGCTGTATATAGCTTGTTAGTCACAGCCTCACATGTACATCAGTTAAATTGATGTATCTTTGTTTTCTTATCATTTTATAATTACAACCATATCATAACTAAAATCATGTTATATTGCAATCATTATATTACAACA
>CM032230.1:6100000-6185000 GCA_019009955.1 Riptortus pedestris | reverse complement strand
AAGGGTCATGTGATGTAATAGTTTAATGTGGAAATCATTTGAGAAGGGACAGGAAGAATGAAAACGCAAAAATACAAATTAACTTTCGAATTTGAGAATAAAAGTCCACATTTAGCTTCAACAATGTTGTTTTCCTTAAGTTATTATTTCCATGGTCGGTTAAGTTATGGCATTATGCTTTGGGCTAACTCAAAAAATCATATTTGAATTAAAGAAGAGGGCAATAAGGTTTATATTGCCACTCTTTAATAAGTAAAATTAATGTATTTTCCTTCAATATATATGTACTAAACAATACTGTTTGTGAAATAAAGCATGAGCCAGTTATACATACAGAAATCTTAAAACGAGATACAAGAATATGCTTGGAACCCCCGACCTTAAAAATACATATTTTTCATAAATAAGATAATATATTATGTAATATAGCCGTAATCATTTACATAATTGGATGAAGACATTTTAGCACGTCGTTGCAATTAAAATCAATTGAGCAAGGCGATTATAATAAACTAACCTTCTTTAACCGTTGAGTATACTTACTTAGGGGCTCAGGTTGGCCGTGCGAGTTAGAGCACAGGTCATAATCTCGCGTAGTAAACCTAGAGTGTCGGGTTCATTTGCCGCCCTGGGCAGGAGAAATTTATTTACATAGTGACGGACTCACTAAATAAACTCCTTGAGCCCACCCTAGCTAGAAAAGGGTGGTAACCTGTAGATAACCCATCCCGACTAGCTTAATAGCATAAAGTGGACGTAAATAATAATAAACAAAATACTTACTTAGGTCATATCTACATCCATTATGGGAAATCAGCTATTGAGATCGTACTCATGACGCGATTTTCGAAATTTTTCTTCAAATGCCCATCGATCCTACCTAGGAGATGACGAAAATGAGGTCCGTTCAATACTGTGTGTGTGTGTGTGTGTGTGTGTGTGTGTGTGTGTGTGTGTGTGTGTGTGTGTGTCTCGTTACCGCTCTAGCGGTCGATATTTGTTTAATCGTCACCAAATTCGGTATTTAATCGTTTTATGTAAAAAGAAAGATCAAGTTTGTTAACGGCTGAAGTCGGACAACTGGGAGGGGATGGTTTAGAGAGGGAGATTTCGAAAATTCGAAATATCTCCTTTACTACGCGTCGGATCAAAAACTTTTATAGAACCAATCTAATTCCAAATTAAATTTACTAAAAATATTGTTATATACATTTATTCTCTTATAAATCGGTTCGCTTCTATACGTTCCCGCCAAATGCTAGTTCGACCGTTTCCGTAACTATTCAGCACTCATTTGGAGATTTCTCTATTGTATAATCTGCTTAGTTTAAGCAGCCTCTGCGTGACGGACTTTTTTGTAAATAAGGCTAGTATTTTTAATATTAATTAATTTTAATAAGTCCAATAATTATAAATTAGTAATTACAGTGACTGTCTTTAGAATTTTTAGCCTGTATAGCTCTTTCCAAATTTTTTGATAAATATTTTTTAAGTACCTTAATTCTTTTTTCCATATTTATTGTCTCTTCGTTTTCTGCTATATAAGATATTTTCTTTTAAATGTATTGATTTTCCTATCCAAAATTTTCTCATATTCAAAATTAAAGTTATGATTGTTTTGTACTGCATTCTCAAACAGGGCTGTTTGACATTGATTTCTGTTGCTTTCCACTTCTGGGATATGCGTTTTTCACTTGTATTTATATATATATATATATATATATATATATATATATATATATGTGTGTGTGTGTGTGTGTGTGTGTGTGTGTAATATACTCACACATACTTACATATTTATTAAATTATTATTATTTATTAAAGTCCACTTTTTGCAACTAAGGTTAATCGGGAGGTGTTGTCTACAGGTTACCACCCATTTCTAGCCAGGGTGGGACTAAGGATTCTCTTTAATGAGTCCCTCACTAATTAAATTCCTAATCCTTAGGTGGGCATCGAACTCGCCACTCTATGTTTACCAACGCTTTAACTCACACTTCTAACCTGAGTCCCTAGTTTATTAAAGCTTCACTCTTCATGTTTCAGGTCACAAATGGTTCCTTTTCTGGAGTAATCGATCACAATTTAAAATTTAATGGACTACGTGTCTAGTGCACCTACGGCCATTTCAGTCACTATGGTAATGACAGAAATCAATGTATTTTACGGTTTCTTCCTCGAGTAATCAAAACAATTTTTTATTTTATTATTTTTATTAAGCTGTCCAATTTCACAAACAGATGCTTCCGGCATCTGACATCGACATCTTTCCGGTTTGCGGCTTTGACATCGAAAGTAGGCCAAAAAATTGCAAATAATTTCTCAGTGGACCAAGTCCATAGTTGAGTATTCATCCTGCAGGGTGCAGTAGTTACTAGATGATCTGCCTTATTTGAAAGCTAATTAGATTAGCTTTTATTGGTATTTTTTCACACCGGACCAAATTTCATAACTTCCCTTTTTGAAACAATAGTCTCCTCAAAGCTTTACCAAACAGAATTTTGGGATAGTAAGCAGGTACAGGTAGCATTTTTGAAACATTTATTTCATTGGATGAGATGCATGAGATCAACCCCAAACTATATCGTTCCATTGGAAACTGGTCGCTTAACAATGGTTTTGGCAGTTCTAAAGAGAATTATATACTTATGTACTAAAAAAGTCCGTCATGCAGGGGCTGCGAGTTCGGTAAAGATCTAACAAAAATTGCGACCACTAGAGCGTTAACAGACAAATATATATATATATATATATATATATATATATATATATATTATCGTCATCTCCTGGGTAGGATCGATGGACATTTGAAGAAATTTTTAGAAACTCGCATCATGAGTACGACCTCAATAGCTGATTTCCCTTCAGGGAAATCTGCTAATATCAACACTGCCAGAACATAGACTGCCTCGAAAGTGCTTCTGGAAACAAGTAACATTGGATGTTGGGGGCCAAATCTTGACTATAACTGGGTATCACATGTTGAAAAGCTGGCTGCTTTTAATTTAGTTGAAGAGCACTTCTGTGTTCTTTTTCTTTAACACTGATCCACAATTAAGTACATTTATATTTTACTAATGTTGGACTAATCCTAAAACCATGTTGGCGGCTTCAAGAATTATATTATCCGTGCTATCAGTAATTGGGCTACACTCTATGTAGAAGCCAATAAAGCAAATCTATCTATCTGGCGATATTTCACACTAAATAATATGAAAATAAATTATTATGCACCACCAATGCAATATGTAACTAAAATTTATGTCTGCTTCTTTCAAAATTGTACAAGTGGAACCAACTTTGATTTAATAATCTCTTTAATCACTCTTAAAAGTAATTATAATATAATAATGCTAGCGACGCTAGAAACTAAGATTGGGTTTATTTATAAGAAACGACAAGATAAACGAACCAATATATTTTATTGGAATAAATATATATATGTATTTATACTGTTCAGGTTACGATTACATATTTATACACAGATGAGCTTTACAAATGTAAATAATAAAATAAATGAGAAAATAGTACAGAACTCATCATAATTTTTAATAATAATGACGTTATGGCAAAGAATGTACATATATAACTGTCATATCTTAGATACAACTTAAATACTGATTAATCAAGGGCAGTATTTTCCGCAAAAATACATTTATACAATGCAAATAAGGAACTTTTATTCAATAAATAGGTAATATAATGAGAAAATAAAATATGATGAAACAACCAAGCTACTACAATGATACCGCGATCTCTAAGTTGAATGTAAACAAAGACTCAATCATAAATTTTCCATATCCCTAAGGAACTATTAGCTAATGCATATTTCTTTTAATAATAACAACTAGTTATCAGATACACATTAGATATCTAGACATAGGGATTGTACTTATGTAGTATTTATTAACATATATTTTCGCTCAAATGTACACGGCTTCTTCACTCATTCTATTATCAATATACTTTATATATATTATTTATATATTTATACTAAAGATTAAGCTTCATTGATAAAACTCTAAAATCAAACAAAAAATAAAATATGTCCATTACATACAAGGGAGGGTTGAAAAGGGGGAAGGGGGAAAGGAGTGGGGTCTAATATACATGTAAAATCACAAATAATGTCAACCCTATTACTACACGATAACAATAACAATTTCAATGTACAAGTTTCATCTCTTCAATTACTCACAAATAACAATTACACTTCATTGATCAATACAATGTCTGATCCACACTGATATGTAGTGCACATGTGTCTTTTTTTTACTTCTTTTTTAAAATTTTGTACAGTTTGCTGCGTTGGCGGCAGGGTTCGGTGGGCTGGGGACGGATCTGTGACGTCATTCGTTACGTCACTACAGCATTTCATAACTCTGGCAAGCAGAATGGCGGTCCGTCCTTATCAGACGGGTGCTCAATGCAGCTGCAGTTTCATGCTACAATACGGCTATTGGCCTATAAATGATTCAACAGTTCCTTAAAGACTTTAAAAAAATTGTATAATTAGGAAACTTCTGAGATCTTTTTGTTCACAGCGAGCACTGACGTCGGACATAGCTGCACAGACAGTCAAAAGGTTAAATCTTTCAGCAAGAGATAGTGAACATTTTGTCACCAGTCATATCGTGACCAAAAGTATTAATGTTTCAAATGTTTCTTTCTGTGTTTACGAAGGTAGTGTTCGAATTGACTTAATGATCTTGGCTACTTGAAACATTTATTGGAACTCAATAAATAATGAATGTTTTAGGTCGTTAAGTTTATTTTTATAAAGTATGACTTTTGTTTAAATTGTAAAGTCGGCAACCTTATTACAATCGAGGTCTTGAGGCATTGATCGTGTCTTGATGTTTCTTGCCAACGTTTCGCTGGACATATTGAGACTGAAGAGTCCTTTTCCTTTTCAAGTACATCTGTCGATTCCTGGGCCGTGGGCAGAGTCTTCCAGATATCATCGGATACATCCTCTGGTGCCTGTTCCACTGTGATTTTGTGTTCTTTGTTTTGCATGAAGTTCTTTCCCTCGGTAGAATGCGCACAAGAAGCAATAGAGAAGATGAAACGTCCAAATAGCATCGACAGAGAATATGGATTTAGATGGAGCAAAGTTTGGAAGCCCGTCATTCTAAATAGAAAGAAGAGGATATCACGAAGGAACAAATACCTGAATAGGAACACACCTCTTCGGTATTTGATGGAACTAGAAGTATGTCTAGAGAAACGATGACGTGCTCAGTACCTCGTCTGTAATAATGAATCCAATATTGATGTCCGATCCAAAGCAACTTACAGACCTAATACAGATAACACTACTTTTGCCAAAATGCTGCTTGACAGGGGGACAAATCACTGCTCACTGCGTAGGATATGGGCAAAACTTGAATCTCACTTGTTAGTTATTCTCAGATATTTCATTTCGTCTAAGAGTAACTAAGTCACGATCGAGTAATCCCTTCAAATGCTGACCGTCCGAAGACGGACTGAGTTGGCTCTTGGCGGGGAAAAGGTCATTGCGACAGGTTATCCGCGATGTCTCTTTGGTCGATGTGGATTTGGTAGATGTGCTCCAGGGGCTGGAGAGATAGAGCCAGCTGTTGAGGGGTTGGCAGATCCTTGGGTCCCGAAGGGCCGTCGCCGACTCCTAGGGTCCTGACCTCGAGAGCAGCGACTCTATGCTGAAGGGGTTAGGTCTCCTGCTGAGGTCGAGGGAGGTCGCTGGGGGGCTGCTATCTCCAACCACGTCTATCTCGACGTCACGGGTAGCGCCGCTGCTTGCCACGCTGCAACACGACGAACTATCCTGCATCCCGATGTCTGAAGATGAACTGCTTTTCCCTGAAACCACAACATATTATATATATTTATTATTTGTAAGTGTAATTCAAATTGTCTTGAATCAAAACTACTTTCTATGTGCATAATAAAAAGATGAAAACAACCTGAAATGGGAACAAAGGTATAAACAAATTTCGTCCCACTACTACCAAATAAAAATCTAATGAATAGAAGTGGGGGATTTACTGGCGATTGAAAGTTTCTGTGCCTGTTTTGTTCAGTCAAAAACTTGGGCAGATTGCTAGTCCTTCCGCTGGGTCTCAAAGACTACATCTGCGCATTGTTGCTTATTATTTAGGATAATTTGCACTTATTAACCCTAAGTTGATTAATGATTCAACTTACTTGGGTTTTAGAGTTAAAGAATGATATTCCTTTGGGATTTAACTTGCCAGGCTGAGGATGACGAACCCCCCCCCCCCCAAATTTTCCCCTCAAGGCCTCGTTTCCCTC
Source organism: Riptortus pedestris (assembly GCA_019009955.1). Classification (NCBI taxonomy): domain Eukaryota; kingdom Metazoa; phylum Arthropoda; class Insecta; order Hemiptera; family Alydidae; genus Riptortus; species Riptortus pedestris. The sequence continues at coordinate 6,178,703 of CM032230.1, read as the reverse complement.
TACTTTGGCTTGCTCGTGGTAGGGGTTAAGGATAGCCTGTTCTAAAGGTCCGGGTTGATCTTGCATAAAAAAAAACAAAAAAAAAAAAAAAAAAAAATCTGAGGCTTCCAGAGTTATAAGTTAAGATTCCATTGAACTTCCACTCGTCGGACTTTGGAGGTTGTGTTTCCTACCCTTACGCAATCGCGCGATGTTTAAGTTCTGGTAGAAAATAGTCTTTTCTACTCGAATTCCACATTGTTAAAGCATTGAGTTATCTTACAATAAACTCTGAAGCTTTCTGAGTTGCAATCGAAGAGAATCTTGGGTTGCTTCTCCTTCCGCAAACGCTGGAAGTCTTTAACAACCAAGTCTGGGTTTGAATTAGTATTTTCTACTCAACTCTCAAGTTGTTTAAGGATTTTGCTAACTTAAAAAACAGAAGCTCTGAGGCTTCATGAGTTACAAGCTAAGATTCATTTGATATTTAACTCACCAGGTTGAGGATGCTGAGCTTCCCACTCTCTCCTTAGCGTCTCAAGGTCTACATTGACTCCCTTAGCGGCGAGTTTCCTTTGCTGCCTTTCGAGGGACTTGAGCAGCTTCTTCTGCCGCCTCTCCCTCTCCTTCCTCCGTAGTTCCTCCTCTGGAATAGGTTCTCCGGAGCAGGTTACAGGGTGGGCATTGTGAGCAGGCCGGCCTGGACCTTTCTTCGTGTGCTCCTTCTTCCTCCATTTCGCTCTCCGGTTCTGAAACCACACCTGCAACAAACAACAATAGCCATCAGTAACAGTAGAACTCACACCTTTTGTAATATACATTACAGAAAGGATCGTTGTACAGTATCGTCGGAAAAACTTTATTTTGGACAGAATTTCTCCTTTATGTTATATTAATAAAGAGATTTCTTCTTCATTTAACTGTTGTACAACGCAAATTATATCTGTCAAGTAGGAGTATTATCTACTCATTATGTATTATCCATCTCAAAATAGAAATCCTACCAGTAGAAGTGGGGGTCACAGAAAACAAGAAAGTACGAATAATTTGTCTAATATTTTACTCATAGTAACGGACATATTTGGAATTTTAAAGTTCCTTTTCCTCTAAATTCTCTGCATGTATCTCCTCTATTAAAGGCCTTCAAAACAATATTTGGTGCTTGGAATAAAATGTTTCGTGATATGCTCGCTCATGAATGACTAAACGTTAGGGCTTACAAGAGTCTGGGAATTAAAAAGTGGAAAACATTTGGTTAATACCTCTTCATGATATAGAAAAAGTGTGTAGAGTATGACTTATTGAAAATTAAAAATATTAGATGGAGTGCTATAAAACTCCATCGTAGGGCATCAACAATAATCAAGACATTTTTAGATCTAAAACACGAACACGTAGATCATTTACGGTTTATAAGATATGAATATTTTATATATTTATGAGTTTTAGTACTTGTTCAAAACTCTAAACCTCCTATTTTTTTTGCTTCTAAACATTGATTCTTTACTTAACTTGAAGCCTTTTGCTGTTCATAAATATAATCAAAATTGTTTATACAATAAACAATACAATACAATAAACGTATTATTGAATCAATCTTGTTAAAATATTGACGCCCTACAATTGTCCTTCAACATTTCTATTATTTTTTAGCTGAAATATTAAATTTATTATAAGTACTTTCTCGGATTCAGTTGTCAGTAAATCTCCACTTCTACCCATCGAATTTTTCCCTTAAGAGAAATCAGCTATTGAACTCGTATTCATAAAGCGATTTTCGAAAAATTTCTTCAAATGTCCATCGATCCTACCCAGGAGATGACGAACATGAGGTCCGTCAAAAATTATATATATATTTGTCTGTTAACGCTATGGCGGTCGCACTTTTGTTTTGATCGTTACCATTAACTCGATATTTAAACGTTTTTTGAAAAAAAAAAAAAAAAAAAAAAAAAAAAAGCACATCAAGTTTTTTAATGGCTTAAAACGGACCAGTGGGTGGGGGGTTTAGAGGGGAAGATTTTCGAAAATTCTAAATATCTCTGCTGCTATACGTTGGATCGAATAACTGTATAGAACCAATCTTATTGAAAATAAAATGTTCTATAAATGTTGTTTTGTACATTTATTCTCTATCTTGAATATTAACCGAGATATTTTTATTAAATGTCGGCCGATAACGGTCGGGTGAGTTTCCCGCCAGAAGCTAGTTTGGCCGTAACTGTTTGGCTCTCTTATGGAGATTTTTCTATTATATAACTTAAGGGGAAGATCTGCTTAGTTTACGCAGCCCCTGCGTGACGGACTTCTACTTAGAAATAGAATGCATAAGAAGAGGAGATCAAAAGTGGGTCAAACCAGGACGAGGGAAATTCATTTTGTCAACGCAGCACCTGCGTAACGGACTTTTTTTTTAGTGACTTCATTACTAAATAAATTCCTGTTAGAAACGCGGGAATCGAACCCACGACCCTATATTTAACAAGTATACTAAGGCTAGCTAACCTGAGCCACGAAATGGTAAATAAATTTAGTATAGTAATTAAGGAAAATTGCAGTTCACAAATACTGAGCGAGTATGTACGACAAATCGAAGGGAAATAGTTAATTTTTCATTTAAGATCTATATTGGGCATTGAATGTGTTAAAAAGAGGGAGCAGACAATAAATAGTGGTATTGGCTTAGGGGCGTGCCTGTGAAGGAGGGGAGGGGACCCATGACGACATCAGCTGTCGACCAATCACAGCCCATTATACACCCACGCTACTCTCTCTATCTAGGCTCTATCTCTTTCCCCAACCTCTATGCACCAGCCAAAGCCATCTACTGGACAAATATTGTACTAACCCAATTAATATCTGCTAACACAAGATAAATGTAAATTTCTTTCCGACGAACGACTGGAACAGAGTTTTAGCCGACTCCCCCTCGAGGAATGCGTAAGCTTAGCAGATTTCCCACATACTCATCCCTCTGGTGATATCCCACCGTCTATTTGAATTTTTCCTTCAATAAGAAGAACCAACGAAACTTGAAATTTAATCAGAACGTGAGGATATCTAAATACTTCAATATATAATAAGTTAAAATATTATTAGTAGGGAACAGACTGAAAACACTTAAAGTGTAAATATATTGGTCTACATTCGTGTTAAAGAAAAAAGTCCGTCACGCTAGGGCTGGGCTGACTAAGCGGACTTCCTAGGGCACCACGTATTTACATTTATCATAAGAGTAAAATCCCAAAGAGGACCATATTTGAAATTTAAGCTTCAAATAAAGATTTTCATGATATAACAGGCTCATTGTTAATTAGGAGTGGGGATTTACTGAAGGCCGAAAACTGAAAATTGCAAATATCTCGTTTAATAATCAAGATAGTGGGAACATTGATATAGCAACATTTATAGAACATTTAATTTGCAATATGATTTGTTCTATACACTTTTTCAATCCGACGTCTAATAACGGAGATATTTAGAATTTTCATAATTCTCCCTCTAACCCTCTCTTTTCCAGGTTCTATTTAAGCCGTTAACGAACTTGATCATTATTTTTAAATAAAACTTTTTAATATTCAGTTATGTAATGATCAAATTAACATTACGACCACTAGAGCGTTAAAAGCACGCGGAAAATAGCTTAGTTTTCGCAGCGGTGACGAACTTTTAGCATATTAAGGGGATATAGTGTGGTGGAATTTTGAAATTAAAAATATCTCCCTTATTATATATGTAGGATAGAAAAAGTGTATATAACCAATCTTATGGAAAATTTAATGTTCTATAAATGTTGTTGTATTCTGTTTTTCACTGTTTGACGGTTTTATTAACCGGAGATATTTTCATTTTTTCACCTTAAAGTAAACCCCAATTCCTCCTCATGCCAGATTAATAATAAGCTGTTATATTATGAACGGTTTTATTCGGAGTTTAAATGCCAAATATTTTCTTCATTGGACGTTTACTGTCTGAGATAGACGCAACTAAGGAAGTATGTTAACGTCGATTCTGGTTTTTCCGTCTCGATTCGAACATGTTTATTTAACCTATATCATAATTTGTATTTAACAACTTATTCAGCTGTAAAGATCATAGACGTTAAAGGATGAAATCGGACCAGGAACAGGTGGGGGGGGGGGGAGTGAGCGATTTCCAAAGTTTGAATATCTCCGTTATTATAAGTCGTATCACATGTTATAGAATAAATCTTGTTAAACTATTGATGGTCAACAGTTTTTCTCTTTTTTTTTCTTTTTTTTTTTTTGTTTGTTTATTGTATCTTAAATATTAAGCCACTTCTACTGATCGAATTTATATTTAGGCAAAGAAAAAATCTGTGATCAATAGGGCATCATACCAGCACTTAGGATATCTGTTTATTTAGCAATCTTCGAGACGGACTTTTATTCATTTATTTTTTGAGATATGAAAACTGTAATTTGATTTGATGCTGTATCAAAAATAAGAAGAATAAAGTTACTTATATACCATGCATCTGTTATCATTAATGATGGACCATGGGAAATAAATTCCTATTCTGCAGGAGTACTGCGATTCAGAAACCATTAAAAAAAAAATACGCAGACGAAAATACTTGAGCATAATACACGAGTTACGAAACAAAATCCATGGGATAATCATTTCAATAGTTTAACAAGATTGATTCTTTAACATTTTACGATCCGACTCATTATACCGGAGATATATTGAATTGTCGAATCTACCACCCCTAGACTCCAACTGTTCCATGTCCGATTTCCGTCAATAACATATATGATCATTAGTGTTGGCTGAAACAGATAAATATCTCCTATGGGATCCAATAAACATTATCGATTTTCGGGGGCTATTGGAAATTATAAATTAACTCCGTTGTAATGAGACGGATTGTAATATGTTAAAGATCCAATCCTGTTAAATTACTGATGAGCTAAACTTATTGTTCTGGGCATAATATTTGTAACTAGAAATTAACCCTCAGTCGGGCGCAGCTGACCTGAGAGGCCAGGAAAACATACTTTTTGATACCGCGCCTCATTCTGTTTCCCCTGTGAGGGACCATTCCCAGTAATTTCCTGATTTGTGTTCATGCTTAGAATCTCCTACTTTAGTCTATTGCCATCCTTCATCTAGACCGACTGGTCCCTAGGTGGCTTGTGAGGCCGACTGCGCCCAATTGCTCCTTAATTTCGAAGATGATCGTCCATTTTACTAAGATTAATGCTATTCTATATGGAAGTTCGTCGATATCTTGAGAAATAAGTGCTAGTCTAACTCTGGCCTCTCGGGCCGAATGCGCCTGATCAATTTTACTTGTTTTAGTATAAGCTTCATTCTATTCTAATAAAAACAATATTTTACGTTCTAAATATTATATTTGGTTTCTAAAGTTCCTAGCGAAGTATGTCCTACTAGCGTTTTAAATTAAAATTAATTAGTTGGGTAGTGGGGGTTTAAAATATGTGAGCGGCCTCTCAGGCCGGGTGCGCCCGATTTTGTTTCGTCCAGAGGTGCGCCCGACGGAGGGTTAAGAGAGTCATTTGTACTTTCTTGTTTTCAGACTTCAGTAACCCCTCACCCTCCCCCCCCCCACCATTTTTACTAATCCGTTGTTGTTGTTTTTTTTCATAGAATTAGAGAATATGTGGTGGAATGAGTTTGCAAATGTGTTCATCACGTGGGAAATCTGCTCTATTTACGCAGCCCCTGCGTGGCGGACTTTCTCTTGCTCTGCATATATGGGAAATTCAGAAGAACAGTTTGCTACAAGACTTCGTTCAGATTATTCTTTCCTAGCACATCGATTCCGAATAGAAACTAAGGAAAAGTCCAAATTTAATGTTTGCATTGTAACTCTTTTCATGTGCCACATACTGCCAGAGCCCAGAAAACGTTAACATTAACTGATACCCCATTACTTAAGGTAGCCCATAATTATACAGAATTTAAAAACCCAAACATATACACGAACATTTAGAAAAGAAACACTTTTGTTTTATAATTGAATTTTTAACAGTATTGAGTAATTTTAGAATGAACATTTTTTTGCTAATAAAATAATAATATGTTCTTGTAAGTAAAATATTAATTTTCATTTCTCTTCTAGTTGAGGCTTTCTAAAATGGAATGAATATATATTTCGTAAATAAATGAATAGCAAATTGATATGGAAACATTTATTGAAATGACTACTCGTCAGAAGATAATGGAATTACGTATTCCATTATATCAGTTTGAATGTTGAAGTTAGTTTTGTTGAATAAATGTCGCAGCTGATGGAATAATGAGCAGGCTGACAGTTTGGAGTAAATAGTTTCGAATCAGAAGCCAGAATGTCTGCCTCACACGCTATTCTATCAGAGCCTCCATTAATTCAATGTTCATCAAACTCTCACAAACAATTCTCCCGTTTCTATTGGCCTATATATAATTTAATATGGACTTTGTTATTCCTCTCTATTATTCAGTTATAAAGGCTATCTGAAATTAAAAAAGTCAGATTTCCCTCGAGGAGTTTAATAATAGATATACATACATACTGCTAACACAACACCACCGTGAATATTAAGTGAATAAATACAAATGATAATAAGAAACCTTTCCCCTCCCGGCGGGAAGTGTCTGAAATGTAAACAAACAGGTCTACCAACGGCTCACCGGAAAGAAAAACAATAACTGAAACATATTCATTTTATTGAAAACTATGCACTATACCTAGTACTGTAATTTATAATGAATCAGAATAATTTTTATCTCAATCAATCAAATTTTAGTAGTCCAAAAATTTAAGAGGGGGGGGGGGTCACAAGAACATATTTGCATCTATCTCGTATAATAAAGGTCTCTGGAAAACAATATTTGGTATTTAAGCTTCAAATAATGTGGCTTATTGTATAACAGAATATTGTTTATGTAACACGAGTAGAAGTGGGGGTTTACTGAAAAATGCAAATATCTCGGTTATTTTTCAAGAGAGAGAATAAATGTATATAGCAATATTTATAGTAAATGTAATTTTCAAGACGATTCTTTCTATACTCTTTTTCTATCCGACTTATAGTAACGTAAATATTTCGAATTTTCAGATTTCTCCCCCTTTAAATCCTCCCTACCCCTGGTTTGATTTCAGCCGTTAACGAACTTGATCTTTCTTTTTACATAAAACGACTAAATATTGAGTTTGGTAACGAGCAAACGAAAATTGTGACCGCTAGAGTGGTAACAGATATATATATATATATATATATATATATTGTTTTCTCTATATTGAATATTAACAGAGATTTTTTCTTATTTTACTTTTCAGCCACCAACGAACCCCCAACTCCTACTCATATAATATTAACAATTTAATGTTACATCATGAATCACTTCATTCCTTGATTAAATACCTTATATAGTTTTCATTGAACTATTTCTTTGTGAGATGTGATGACAAAGCCAATTAACCCTTCGTCGGGCGCGTGATCTCTCAGATACACAGTTTCTATAGAAATATTTGCCACTCCTCCTAGCAGAGAGTGGTGGTGTAGTGCTTCGAGTTATGTTGTTTAGAGTACTCCCCCTCAAGGTCAGTTGTGTCACTGTGTTCAATGGAGTCTTGTGTTTCACCTGTCATTCAGTTTAATCTCCTAGATACCACGCGCCCGATCTCGGAAGTTTTTTTGAAATCGGTATTTCATAAATATATACGTCAATTTAGTTTCTCTTTATTAAATGGAATCATATAAACCTATTTTTCTATTATTTTGCTCATATATGAGCTTTCAAAACCACTTGTACAAGAAAATATTGTACAACGCAGTGACAACAGTAGACGGAATATTCTTGACGCGCCCGACCGAGGGTTAATACTTTTGGTTCTCTACACGAAAATGTTATTTGATCTATACCTCGATATTTAGTCGTTTCTGTCTATACTAAAGATTGCTTTTGTTACTGGCTGAAATAGGATGATTGGTTTAGAGAGAGTGGGAATTAGAAAATTCATAATGTCTCAGTTATTATGCTGGTCGGATCACAAGATGATATAGGACCAATCTCGTAAAACATTTATTTTCTGATATTGCTGCTCTATGCATTTTTGGGTACATCAAATATTAAGCGAGTTATTCGAACTTTTATGTTTTCTTCCTTGAATAACACCCCCCCCCCTCACCACTTTTATTCATCGTTTTTTCTACATAAAAAAAGATTATACCGGGTGAGATGAGATCACATGTGTGTTATACCAGCACTTGAGAAATCTGCTTAGTTTACGCGTGACGGACTCTATAATTATATTTTCGGGGCAGAGTTCTAACGAGCCTTTCTATCTGTCGTCGAGCTTTATCCAGATGCGCACACGATTGCGCGCGGCGATTAGATCGGACGAGTTCATCGTACGACCTCGGACTTGAACCTGAAGCCTGCGCCTTTTGTCTATTGTATTTAATGAAAAGGAGATAACAATTAATTATTCCACTTATCTCCGGAACAGCTGATTATCTATTAAAAGCGGTCCTTATTAAGACTTTTCACCTTATCCAACCTCCTAATTGGCTGGCTTCAATAGTTCGGCTTGGCCATTCACAATGGGCGATGCATTATTGATTTCATCTGTCAGCCATATAAGCTGTCAAAAGTTCGTTAGGAATGGGTTTTGTAAACAAAGCAAATTTCCCACCTCCGACACAATTTTGATCCCTTTCGTAAAATCAGTTATTGAGGTGGAACTCTTGACGCGAATTTTTTAAAACTTCCTCAAATCTCCATGGACCCTACCCAGAAGATGACGAAAATTAGGTTCCTCAATAGCGGTCGCAATTTTTTTTTTAAACTCGATATTTAAACGTTTAATACAAAACTAAATGTCTAGTTGGATAATGGCTGAAATTGGTCAAGTGGGTGGTGAAGGATTTAGAGGAGGAAATTTCGAAAATTCATAATATCTCCCTTCAAAATACCAAATATTTTTTACAAGAGTTCATTATTATGGGAGATAAGTGCAAATTCTTCGTGCGATGACGTCAGTAATTAAAGTTCTACGTACTTGTCTCGAAAATGTTTATTCGATATTTAACCTTTGCAGCCATCACTAAAGATCATATTGTTCAATTGCTGAATTCGGACCAGGAATAATGCGGGATTCGAAAGTAGAAAATATCTATGAGACGGAGAGTAAAAAGTCCGTCACGCAGGGGCTGCGTTAATTCAGCAGATTTCCCTCTTGCGTCCAGTATTTGCATTTATCTCATGACGTAAAGGTTCGATGAGAACAATATTTGTTATTTAGGCTTCAAATAAAATGCTTCATAAAATAACAGCTTATTGTTGATATGTCATGAGTAGGAGTGAGGTTTACTGAAGGCCGATAACTAAAAAACAACAAATAACTCGGATAATATTAAAGATAATGAAAAGATTTACATAACACCATTTATAGATCTTTTAATTTGCAATAAGATTTCTATGCAATTTTTCGATCCGACGTAGAGTAACGGAGATATCTTGAATTTGCGAAAAACCTCCCTCTAACCCCTCCCCCCACTGGTCAGATTTCGCCCGTTAACGAACTTGATCTTTATTATTACATAAAACGTTTAAAAATGGAGTTCGGTAACGATAAAGCAAAAATTAGAGAATTGACAGACAATTATATATATATATAATTTTGACGGACCTCATTTTCGTCATCTCGTGGGTAGGATCGATGGACATTTGAAGAAAATTTTCGGAAGTTGCATCAGTAGTACGACCTCAATATCTGACTTCCCTTAGGGGGAAATATTTGTTATTGGCAGAAATCGGTTATAGATTAGTGGGGGTATAGATGGGGGGAGGATTCGAAAATTCAAAATATTTCCATTACTAAGTGTCGGATCGTAAAATGTTATAGAACCAATCTTGTTAGGCAATTGATGCTCTACTTGTTGGTCTATGAATTTTTTTCGTAACTCAAATATTAAGTGGGTAATTCATTTTTATTTATTTATTAACGTCCACTTTTTGCAACTTAGGCTAATCGGGACGGGCTATCTACAGGTTACCACCCTTTTCTAGCCAGGGTGGGATTTTAGGACGTTATTTAATGAATTTCGTCACTACATAATTTCCTTTGCCCAGGCGGGAATCGAACTCGCCACTCTAGGTTAAATTCATTTTTTTCTTAATTTGAGTCAGAATAGGCAGCTAGATGAGAACAGTAGTGTGATTTACTAAGAGGTAGAAAATATGCTTAGTTTACGCAGCCCTTGCGATACGGAGTATTTTGGTTGTGAATCAGTAGGTAAAGTGTGAATCTGGAAAGGCAGTCCTTCAGTCGAGCTGTACAGTTTATTTCCCATTAGCAATGAAAGAGGAGAGAATGAAGTGTTAAATGCTCAATTTCATCGATGAAGCTATTCCTCCGGCCTGGCAATTGCAAATGTCCGACCATCTCCGGCTTTATGCTAATATTAAATAGCGCCCATTAGAATTCAATCACCATTGCCTTCCTTTGATGTCTGCCGCCTTGTGGTCGAGCCTGCTATTATTAGTACGGGATAATGATCCGGTGGCCTCAGGGATGAGAAGGTGCAAATGGGTTAACTCATCTAATAGTTGCAGATCAACACTCCCGATTAGTACATAGATACAGGGGCTTAAAAGAAACTACTTGTACAGACTACGCGATTTTAGAAAAATTTCCTCAAATGTCATACTTGTCTGTTTCCTATCTAACGGTCGCAATTTTTCTCGTATCGTTACCAAACTCAATATAAACTCAATAAATAAGCGTTTCATGTATCAAGTTTGTTAACCGATGAAATCAGAGCTGCAGAAGAAGGGAGCTTATAGAAAAGAGAATTGTTGCTCTATGCATTTTTTCATAACCAAATATACGCAAATATTTGAAATATTTCAAATATTACGCTAGTTATTCGTGTTTTCTTGTTTTCAGTCTTCGATGGCCCAAATCTAAATGTAATGTTTGCATTGTAACTCTTTTCATAATAGCCACAACCTGGCAGAGCGGAAAACACGTTAACATTAACTGATACCTTATCACTTGAGGTACCCAGCACTTAAAATAGAAACATATACTAGAAAATGTAGCAAAAATACATTTTTGTTTTATAATTGCATTTGTACGTCATTATATATATATATATATATATATATATATATATATATGTGTGTGTGTGTGTGTGTGTGTATTTATATGTATCTCTGTTAACGCTCTAGCGGTCCCAATATTTGTTTTATATTTACCACACTCAATATTTAATCGTTTTATGTAAAAAGGAAGGTCGTGGATAATGGCTGGAATCGGCCAGTGGCAGGGGGGGTTGGTTTAGGGAGGGGAATTTCGAAAATGTGTATAGAAGCAATCTTATTGACAGTTCAATGTTCTATAAAAGTTGTTATAAACGTTTAATAAGGAATTTTAACCGAGATATTTGTATTTTTTTAGTTTTCTGCCTTTAGTAAACTCCTAATCATCTAAGAATACACTGTTAAATCATGAAATACTATAATAAAATCTTAAATACCAAATATTGTTTTTAAGAGACCATTATTATGCGAGATACATGCAAACTCATTCTGTGATAACGTTATCAATTAAGATTTTAAGTTCTTGTTTCGAAAATGATTATTTGATCCATACTCGACATTTAGTCAGTCTAGTTTACTTGAATAAAGAAATTGGACATGAAAACATATCGGTTATTATGTAGTCAAATAAATAAAATACTATAGGACCAATCTTGTTAAACTATTGATGGAATACAATTGTTGTTATATACATTCGTAACTCAAATACTAATCGAGATATTCCTACTTCCTGTTGTTCAACTCTCAGTAACCCCCCCCCCCCTACTCTTGAGGAATCTGCTTAGTTTACGCAGCTCCTGCGTGACGGATTTTTGAAGGTTGGCATCATATTTTCAATGGGTGGTTAAGCTTGGAAGAAATCTGCTAATATTTCTCAAAATAGATGAATGTAATGAAGCTATCAGAAGTTTCCTCTGCCAGTCCACGTGCCACTAGTCCTCGAGTGTTAATGGAAAAATTAATGTTCCTTTTATAAAGTCCATTTTTCCAATTACAACTTAATTTAAGTGTTACTCCTCAAGTGAGGCTCATTCGAGTGAGGCAATCTTTAGCCAATTAACCCTAGCCTTAACTACATCACTCAATTAATACATTGGTAATTCTCTGGAGTTGGAGTGGGGATTCGATGCCTATCTCTAGGGATGAATTTAAGGGGAATCAGATATTGAGTTGTAATCACGACTCGATTTTAAAAAAATGTCTTCAAATATCCATCGATCTTATCAAGGAGGATGATTTATATAAAGCTGTTAATATCTTACGTCAGGTTAATTGTTTTTTTTGGGCAAGAAACTGGTGGGTTATTACTGCCTAAATAATGATTGTGTGTGTGTGTGTGTGTGTGTGTGTGTGTGTGTGTGTGTGTGAGAGAGAGAGAGAGAGAGAGAGAGAGAGAGAGAGAGATAGAGAGAGAGAGAGAGAGAGATAGATAGAGAGAGAGAGAGAGAGAGAGAGAGAGAGAGAGAGAGAGAGAGAGAGAGAGAGAGAGAGAGAGGAAATGTACAGTGAGATGACTTTTTCGAGTGTCTACCAGCACGGGGGAAATCTGCTTAGTTTACGCAGCCCCTGCGTGAAGGACATTATATTTTATCCACACCACACTCTTACCTCAGTCGCCAAGTGCCAGTTACTAGCTTAAATTCTGAAATCGGACTCTCCCCCTGGGGAGGAATTTAGAAAATTCTTATCTCCTTTATGATGCGTCGGATCGAAAACTTGTATACAACCAATCTTATTGCAAATGTAATGTTTATAAATGTTGTTATGTACATATTTTCATTATCTTTAGTATTAACCAAGATATTTGCGGTTTTTTTAGTTTTCGGCCTTCAGTAAACCCCACTCCCTTCATGCCATGTCAACATTGAGCTGCTATAGTATGAAGGACTTTATTTGAAGCCTAAATAACAAATATTGTTCTCATTGAACTTTCACTTTGTCATGAGATAAATGCAAATACGTGGTGCGTGACGGATTTTTTGAAGAAATTTGGGATTGAAGACAATGACTGGCTGCCACTAACTCAATCCATGATCTTGGATTTGTTACGAATAATTAATTATCACATTTATACGTATTTTTAAATTATTACACACACACATATATTTGTAAATTTTTTTTCTTCATATTTTTATTTCATATTCTTATAATTTTTTGGCTTATTAATTTTATTTCATTAATATTTCCTTTAATTCTTTTTTTTAAGACATGTGATTGATGATTTATCTGTGTAGTCAGCAACTCACCATCGGCCAGCAACCACATTTAATTCTTTAATAAGAAGTGTTCTTCTTCTTTTCTGTTTTCATTTTGTATTGTTAGTCATTTTCGCTGGCGTATTATTTGCCGCAAGAAGTCATTAGAAAAGTAATCTTGACTATTCAATAAGTGTTATTCCAAGGGAGTATACAGCGAGACATCGGAGAATATTGCTTAGAGACACATTAAGATGCGAGGACAAGTCGTAAACACGTTTATAGTTTCGAGAACAGAGATGTAACAAACGGAAGGAAGACTTTTAGCACTTTGAAAGTACTCTAATGGAAATGTTTAGAACAGATTGACTTCTCGCTTTGAGTAAAAAGCCACTCATTTTTTCCCTTTTTTTGTGTAAGGTTGGTAGAGTAGTTTGTAAATGGGCTTGGGTGTAGAGATTGGTTACAGGCTGGCCACTACCTGGGCCGAGCTGTTTACAACAGCTGGTGATCAAAGGCCGGTCTTGCCGACCACTTATGTCTGTCTGTCTGTCCGGACGACTGTCTGTTTTTCCATTGCACCTTCGCCTCGTTAGAAATTACATCTCTCCAAAATGATGGCTGATTTGGTTTTAGTGAATTTGTTAAATCCTGACTCCATTTCTCAATTCGTATATAAACCTTTACACAAAAAAATAAAGTCCTTAAATGGTGTTGCCACCAAACCCTTACATTCTACTACACACAGACAGTCAAATACACAAACTAGACAACATGAAAAACCACGACGAACATATAGAACAAATTCGCCATCATATAACACATTATCATCATTAAAAAACAGACTGACTTTCATTCACTTCAAATGGGTCAAGGCACATACTGGAATAATGGGCAATGCAATAGTCGATATCCACGCCAAAAGTGCTTCTAAAAGTAACGAGAAGGTAATTTACAATAAAATTACTCCAACTGTCTTGAAATCTTCACTGAAAGAAACAAGTATTAATTTGTGGCAACAGAGATGGAATCAAACAGACAAAGGATCACATCTAAAATTATATATCCCTATTTTAAAAACCAATATCCCACTATCCCAACATACATTTTATCTCACACAAATACTAACTGGACACGGAAATACAAACTCTTACTTACACAGATTCAAACTTACTGACTCAAATACTTGTAAATGCGACAGTTACACTGAACAGACATTCACCCACCTGATTTATGAATGTAGACTGACTCAAGACATACGAAGACAGTTAAATACTCATATTCTGGCATGGCCTATCAGTCCTGATATTTTATTTTCAAAACATCTAAATTTGTTAAAAGCAATAGCCTACGATATTCTTAAGCTGAGAGAGGAAAATATAATATAATATCAATATTATGTAATTTTTATTGGTTATTTAATTGTATTCCTAATTGTTCTTATTTAATGTTTTTTTTAAAGTTTAATTTTCATGTTCTTATTTAAATTTTAATATGTATATATATATATATATATATATATATATATATATATATATATATAAATATATATTATTATATAAAATTGTTAATTTTTTGACAAATATATAATATAATGCAATTATGCATGGGATGTGCAGAAAATAAAATCCCTCCACATAGGGTTACTATGTAGAGGAAATACATACATAAATAAAGTCCTTAACTAAGAGGCTGCGTAAACTAAGAAAATTACGAGCTGGTACACACTCGAAAGATCATCTCACTGTACATTCTCTATTTATATGACAAATTTTGATGAGTAGTACTGGGGGTTCACTTAAGGCTGAAATAAAAAACAAAACAGCTACTAACTCGCTTAGTAAATAGAAAATGTAAAGAACAACTACTTTAAAGGATTAATAACCAAAAAAGTTTCGTTCTCTAGCATTTTCCAGTTTTCAAACCCCCCCCCCTTTTTGTGAAGCCCTCCTCCTATTCCGAGTTTGATTACTGCCATAAACTATAAACTAAAATCGAAGGAGAAAAATGCATCGTTCATTCACAGTTGTTGCCCACACCTCAAAAATGCATTAACTAATATCATCTTTAGTGTTCAATGAAACAGTTAAATATGGAACAGCTAACTTGGACAAATAACATTTACGAGTTACGAACGTAGAATCTTAAATGATGACATCAGTGCACAACGTATTTACATGTAGATCACGCAGTATAATTTCAATGAAAATAATATTTGGCATATAAGCTTCAAACTAAGTGGTATGTATATATGATTTTGAACGGACCTCTCAATGGGGAATTTCTTTTGAATTTCTTACAAACGTGTAAGTTATGATGGGTTCTCGAGCTTCTTAACAAAGTCGTCCATATAGAGTACTGGAGGGGCTTGAAAAGACTCAAGCCTTAGCTTTATAGCTTTGCCGCATCGGGGCTTTGCTAAGCATTCCGAATATCTTCTTGGTGAGTTATGCCTTCATCCTTTGTGTCGGACCAATTCCAATTTTATTACTGTAATAAATCACACTTCCCTGATTGGTTTGGGGCGGGCTTAATGCATTTATTGCCCCTTGTATCTCTTTGGCGGGGAGGCACTGCCTTCCGGATAACAGCCACTGAGTTATTACTCTATTCAATAGGCGGGGGAGTAGCGCTTTTTCATATCATAGCATCTAGTATTACCGCCAAAACAAATTATGTGAAAGCTCCACTAATGTTTCCGCTGAGCCTCGCTAATTGACAATTCAAGCGTTCGTTACAAAATTTTATTATTTTATAATTATTCCCCTTTACACGTTTTAAATTTGTTTCACATTTTTATTTTTACTACATTTTTGGATGCAAAAATAAACATTTTATCTAAACCTCAATTTTTTTGTTTTCAAGTTTTCACTCACTTGAGTGTGCATTAGGGAGTTACAGAGTTCTATGTAAATAGTCACCTGAACCAACTTATATTTTATCAAAACCTTAATAATTTTAAACTTCTTTTATTCATTTTATATACCAATTTAGTTTTAACTATCGATTTACTTATTTATTTATTGAATATTAAAATATTTTATTAAAGATTTCCCTATTTCACAATATCATTAGTTTCTAATTACAGTTTTGTACCTAGTTTTGAAATTTGTCTTTATTTGTTCCCTCATTCATTTATTTTGTTCTTTGTTGTGTTCCATTTTTATTTTTTGATTTCCAATCTTTTATGTTTTTTGATTCTCCATATTTTATGTTCCTTTTGTGTTTTATGTTCCTTTTATGTTTTGTGTTTTATGTTCCTTTTATGTTTTGTCTTCCTTTTGTGTTCTATGTTCCTTTTATCTTTTATCTTCCTTTTGTGTTCTATGTTCTACGTATTTATGTTTTGTTTAATTTTGTTATTTTTTTGTATAGTTTAGTTTTTATTTGAGTTTTGTTTTGTTTTTTAAGTTTTATTTTAGAGCAACATCGCCAAAGCTGCGAAGCTCAAATAAATAAATATTTAATATATACCTCAAAATATTCAATTTCATCTGTGAAATAGTTTTTCATATACTTATTATCTGTAAATATTCATTGGGGCTCTAATTTTTATTTTTCTCAATGTTACAAATTTTAAATCTAATACGTTTCCTTCTATGTGTACATATATATTCTTGTGAAATATTAACAGCTTGTACTACAGCAGATTATGAAGCTCAAAAGCACTCTGTTTCATAGAATAAACTATTGTGGAGGGACGAGGTCTGAGTATTTTAAGAGCAGCTTCCTGCACCATCTGCACCAGTGCGTGGGAAACCCGCTTATTTGACAAGGCCCCTGCGTTCCAGACGGACTTCTATTTTAGGTTTTCATATTGATGGAGGCCCGCTGATGTCAGTTATTATTCTTATCTGATGAGTAGTAAATTTACCTGTAGTAAATAATTCTATTGGTTACATAGTATAGTTTTTTTTTTTAATTTATATGTTCTTAATATTTCGATTATTTAGAAATATACTTGTTAAAATTTCTAGAGCCTTGAAAAAGAAAGTAAAATAAACTCCAAAATGTTGGGTAACCAAAATTTGAATCCATGGTATCCATTAGTTGTTCTATTCCCACAGCCAATACATCAGAATTAATTATTATGACCAGTTAATGTTACTTAAAAACATTCAACTCCAATCAAAACTTTATTTAATGATACTACAAGTTTATAATAAATTCATACACAAACAGAAAGTATCACAACCTCCCTCTTCATATACTGGATGATTTTTTGAGAAGTATTTTTGAGCTGGTTCAAAGTCATGTTCTATTACTTCCACGTATTTAAATGTGAATGAATGCTTGTAGTAGGTATTTAAATAAAAAGGTTTTTTTTTATTTAATAATTTTTTTTTTATTTTAGTTATGTTTTTATACAATATTATATCAAATTATAATACTTCATTCATTGATGTCCCTATTTTAGTTTATTTCCCAGAGTTCGTTAATTTTCTCTGTTGTGACTCTATATAATTTATTTATTTATCAACTCACTATCCTGAATTACGGTACCAACGACTTGGAAATACTTTTGAAGCATTTAGTTTGTAAAAAAAGGTGGCACTTTCGTCTGTGAAAGACTTCCTAAATTAGCAGGACATCAATATCTCATTAGATGGCAAATCTGTCTTAAATATTTTTTTAAGATGACAATGTAAGGGAAAATATTAGCGGATTTTTCATAATATATATATATATATATATATATATATATATATATATATATATACATACATATTTTGATTACAGCCGGGAACTTTAGCTAGTGTGTGTGTGTGTGTGTGTGTGTGCGTGTGTGTCTGTGTGTGTATATGAAGGTGCTCATTTTTAACACCTGATTCGGGAGATTAATAGGCATTTAAAGAATTTTTCGAAATATCTTGATGATGGAAGCATAGCTCTCGAAATAAGTAGACTTACCTTTCTGCTAAGATTCTATCTAAGATCCGAGATAGTGATGCGAAATGCCTGATTGAAAATAAAACCATTAAAATTCGGTAGTGAGGTGGAATGTGGGCAAATTGATAATGGTGCTAATAGGAGAAGGTTAGGAACCACTGGGCTCTGATTACAGGCCTCTACGTCATTATCAGGCGGGCCTCGCTTCAGACCTCTTAGCCATGGTTCGTTCTACTTCGTGGCTTTGATAAATCGATGTTCGAAGGCTCCGTTGCCAATCGATAGTCAGTCCCTCACGACTACCAACGTCTTATGTGTATTCATAATCCCATTTAAATATGGCCAAGCAGTTCTGCCACAATGTTATATTCTTATTGAAACACTAGTAACAGGCTGAATGACGACAAACAGTAACGCACATCATCAGTAAACAATTTAAAGTATTTTTGTTTGTTATGTTTTTAGCAGATTTCCATTAAGGGAATTCAGCTATGATTCAGTACTGATTAAACGATTTTCTAAAATTATCTTTAATTATCTATCGACCCTACGTAGTAAGATAACGAAAATGCTTTCCTTCTAAATTATACTCGCCTGTTACTGCGGTTGCTATTTTTGTCAAACTGGGTATATAAGCGTTTGATGTAGAACTAAAAATCAAGTTCGTTAACAGGTGACATTGGACAGGAAGGAGAGGAAAAATGTCTAAATATCTCCGTTATTAAACGTCGGATCGAAAACTTTTATAGAACCTATCTAATTTGAAATAAACTATTCTATAAATGTTGCCATATACATTTTTTCCTATCTTGAATAATATCAGACAATTTTGCATTTTTTAAGTTTTCAGTTTTTCAAACCTCCAACCCTATTCAATTTCATATTAACAATAAGCCATTATTTCTTGAAGCACTTTATTTGAAGAGTAAATACCAAGTATCGTTTTCATTCAACTTTTACTGTGTGATTTCATGGAAATACGTTGTACGGTGACGGCATCATACAAGATGTTTCATTCTTAACTTGAAAATTAGATCTATTCTATACTGGATATTGAGATCTATTCTATATAATATATTATTATCACATACGAAAATTCATATGTCCGTTATTATGAGTCGAATTGCAAAATGTTGTAGAACCTATCTTTTTAAACTATTGATGCTTATCAATTGTTGTTTTATGCAAGTTTTCGTGGCTCAAATACTAAGGGAATTATTCGTACATTCTTGTTTTTAGTCATCAGTAACCCCCCCCCCCTTTTTCACGGGTTTATTCTTAGAAATATAAAATATATGGTGGGATGAGATCATTATTGTGGTTTACCCACACATGGGAAATCTGCTTAGTTTACGCAACCCCCGCGTGATGAATCAACCGAGTGGTAATAATTAGACCATCTTGAAATTTTAAAATCCCACAAAACTGAAACTCATTTCTACCTGGCCCAATATCAGCTATTAACAAATATGATGTATAGTGTAGGCAGAAACTGTTAAATATCGAGTATGATACGGTACTGACCAAACCTTTGCAGGTATCTCAAGTATAAAGGACTCCTTGGATAACTTATTTGATATTTACACTAGAATTAGGTCGCTTCGTGATTTCTCAAAGTATTGTCAGTAGGTGATCCAACAAACATTTTCAACCAATAGAGCGGCAACATATAATTTGGTAGGATGGATGGGTGCAAAGAACAAAATTTAATAGAATGAACGTTTCTAATTTTGGATTACCCATACCCTCCCTGGTATGCCCCTATTTAAGATTATTTTCCCGGGTTCCTTCATTTTCTCTTTTGTGACACTTTATAATTTATTTCGTTATGAGGTCACTATCTTGAATTATAATGCCAAGACTTGGAAATACGTTTTAAGCATTTAGTTTGTAAAAAAGGTGACACTTTTTTCGGGTAATACTTCCTGATTTAGCAGGGCATCAAGAACTCATTAGATAGGAAATCTGTCTTAAACATTTGTCTATGATGATAATGAAAGGGAAAATATTAGGGGATTTCCCTTAGAATCTATATACTAGCTACAGTTCTCGGTTTCATCCGGAAAATCATTTGAGATGATTGATGATGGCATTTTGTTTTTTGGCAAGGCTTTCCTTTGCACACTATTTTACATCCCCCTGTCTCAATGTTTAGGGTTTATACCTGTGTGTCCGGCATTGCAGGAGATATATTAATAATTAAAGTATTTGTTATGCAAGGCTTCGCTACCACAATAATTTTATACTAACCGCTTCCTGTGAATGTAGCTTTTTTTTTATAACATAATGGACTATATAATTCACAACCATAGCAAGTATTCTATATTCCGAACCATGTATGAAAAATAGTTTCCCCAAAAGCAGTCTAAATCACAACGATGTACCCTCCCTGATCGGAATTCAAGAAATGCTTCATTAAGAGTAATCAGCTGAAACGGAATTGTTATTGAAATATGTGTTGTTGACAACGGATCATATACTGTATTGGAATTTAGTGTAGCGTCACACTTTGCCTAATAGACTCAGGAATGGATAATGGGAATGCGCAAGAAGGGAAAGGTTACAGTGACACTGCTTTGGCGGGCAGATTGTGCAATCAATGTCACGCCTAAAATTGACCTGGAAGAGTTATTGGCCGTATAACTCTCGGAGAAGGCATTAAAAACAATGGTAGGCCTTCCAGCTGGTCCCTATTACATCCTGGAGGCTGGAGCAGTAAACTGCTGATTGAATAGCTGATAACGATCGGCCAACTGATTATCAGGCACGACTCTCAAATATATGTTAATAAGTCGCTAATCTTTCATACACGCTCTTCTTATTCAACCTAGCTCCGAAGAGCGAAATCTATAAATCTGTTTACGAATTGAAAACAAATGTTGAAAATAACGAAAAACCTTCAAGACATAAATCTTTTAACGAACTGCATACAAACAGTGACAATAATGAAATACCTTCAAGTCTTCAACCCATAAATCAGTTTACGAATTGTATACAATCAATGAAATTACTCCACGACATAACCTACAAATCTCTTTACGAACTGTATAAAAATTGTGAAAATAAGTAAATTCCTTCAAGACTTGAATCTATACATCTGTTTACAAATTGTATACAAGCAGTGAAATTACTTCAAGACAGCCTATAAATCAAGTTAAAGAATTGTACACAAACAATGAAATTACTCCAAGACAAAGCCTATAAATCTGCTTAGGAATTGTATACAAACAGTGAAATTACTCTAAGATATAATCTATAAATCTGTTTACGAATTGTATACAAATAGTGAAAATAATGAAATACTTTCATAACTTAAACCTATAAAACCTGTTTACTAATTGTATAGAAACAATGAAATTATTCCAAGACATAACCTAAAGAACTGTTAAAAATTTGTATACAAACAATGAAATTACTCGAAGACATTACCTATAAATCTGTTTACGAATTGTATACAATCAATGAAATTACTCCAAGACATAACCTATAAATCTGTTTACGAATTGTATACAATCAATGAAATTACTCCAACACATAACCTATAAATCTGTTTACGAATTGTATACAAACAATTAAATCACTCCAAGACATAACCTATAAATCTGTTTACGAATTGTATACAATCAATGGAATTACTCCAAGAAATAACCTATAAATCCGTTTATGAATTGTATACAATCAATGAAATTACTCCAACACATAACCTATAAATCTGTTTTCGAATTGTATACAATCAATGAAATTACTCCAAGACATAACCTATGAATTTGTTTACGAATTGTATACAAATATCAAAAATAACGAAATACCTTCAAGATATAAATCTTTTAACGAACTG
The DNA here is from genome assembly GCA_019009955.1 of Riptortus pedestris. Lineage (NCBI taxonomy): Eukaryota > Metazoa > Arthropoda > Insecta > Hemiptera > Alydidae > Riptortus > Riptortus pedestris. The sequence continues at coordinate 6,156,722 of CM032230.1, read as the reverse complement.
TATACAAATAGTGAGAATTATGCAATACCTTCAAGACTTGAACCTATATATCTGATTACAAATTGTATACTAACAGTAAAATTCTTCCAAGACATAACCTATAATTCTGCTTAGAAATTGTATACAAATAGTGAAAATAATTAAATACTTTCATGTCTTAAACCTATAAAATCTGTTAAAGAATTGTATATTAACAATGAAATTACTCCGACAGAACCTATAAGTCGGTTTGCGAATTTTAAACAAACATTTGAAATTATTCCAATGCATAACCCATAAATCTGTAAAAGAATCGTATACGAACAGTGAAATTATTCTAAGACATAACCTATAAATCTGTTAAAAAATTGTATACAAACAATGATATTAGTCCAAGGCATAACCCATAAATCTGTTTACGAATTGCTTACAAATCATGAAATACCTTCAAGGCTATTTAATTGTATTATAGATGTCTTTATCCTTATAAAACATTATTCTTTTTTTGATTCAAAATGCCTACAATAGCAATTCTTCAGTACCCATTTTCCTTTACCCTGGCAAATGTATTTTATCACCTGAAACTAAATAAAATAAAAATACTAATTAATGAGTTATTTAAAAATTCTCAGCTAAACCTAGCATGTACATTATAACATTAATTTTCTGCCTAAACACCTAAAACATTTACATATAAGATGAGAGATATATACTTATTAGTGTATGCTTTGGCTGTGAATTTTTAAATAAATTATTAATTGGGATTTTTATTTTATTTAGTTTTTATTAGATAATTTAGGATATTTATTATTTATATAAATGAATATAGTTTAACTATGGCTTAGGCCTCATTAGTGTTATTGAACATAGGTGGTTTTAGATTAGCTAATCTTGGCAAGTTACAGCATTGTTAAAGCTCTATCATGGTTTTTAGTTGTAACTGGACTTGGGAGAACCATTTTAAACTTAAGAGAAATTCTAAATGTGTTATTAATGAGGAACAATAAGTAATAATTGAAATTTCGCCGTAGTTTTAGCATTGTAGTGCAAAACGTTTGCTTAATAATAATGAATAGGGTTTGGTGTGATTTGTATATTTCATGTCCTAAATAGATAAAATTGCAATCGGAATTATCCGTTTTGACTCCGAGAATCCATTTTGACTGGTTTCTGCGTGGTGTTTGAAAATTTGTCGTTTTTTTGCATAATTCAAATACGACTAGTCTTAGAATCCTCGCATTTCTTGTTAAGTTTAAATTAAAAAAAAAAATGTTTGCACAGGATTCCTGTTATGAAAAAATTAGAGAATAAGATCTGAAGTGATATCATCAGTGTAGAATTACAGTAATCTGATTAGTGATCGCCTGCGTGACGGTTTTCTTTTTAAAATCTTTATAAAAACAATAATAGTATTCGATATATAACAAGTACATAGTGGAGCTAGCATTATGGCCGGAGCATGCGCAATAGTTATTCCCTTAGCCGAGGCCGATAACTATAACGGATAAAGCTAGAACACATGCATTACCCAATCCAAGATGTCGGAGGATGAACAGCGAGATAAAGAGAGGTCTGGGCATAGCGATGTCAGATAGGACGAGACGAGGCATGGATTAAGTGGAAAATAAACGGTGGGCCTAATAAATAGCTCATTGCTCCAATCCTTTCATTATAAGAATCGGGGGAGAGAGAGAGGAGGAGGAGGAGGCCTGGAGGGCTCCCGTCCGGGGAATATTTTATCCTGAAGATGAGATGACTTAATCCGAAACAGCGGTTCATTATTCAATTCGGCCCTCTCCCATCTACCGCCTCGAACCGACAATTTTCTCGCTAATCTCTTCATCCGTCGCTCTTTATCTCAGATAAGCTTATCTCTCTCTCTCTCTCTCTCTCTCTCTCTCTCTCTCTCTCTCTCTCTCTCTCTCTCTCTCTCTCTCTCTCTCTCTCTCTCTCTCCTCTCTCACTCTCTCTCTCTCTCTCTCTCTCTCTCCTCTCTCTCTCTCTCTCTCTTCTCTCTCTATCTCTCTCTATATTCTCTATCTCTCACTCTATCTCTCTCTTCTCTTCTCTCTCTCTCTCTCTCGCTCTCTCTCTCTCTCTCTCTCTCTCTCTCTCTCTCTCTCTCTCTCTCTCTCTCTCTCTCTCTCTCTCTCACACACACACACTCTCTCTCTCTCTCTCTCTCTCTCTCTCACTCTCTCTCTCTCTCTCTCTCGAGTAGAAATGCGCCAATTAGAGGCTTCCAACACAGGGCTTCCGATTGATTTTTTTTTCTCTCGTCTATTTTTCAGTGTGGGTTATGCTTTTACCGATCGTGAAATTGCTTAATGTATAACATCAAACGGACAGGGCTTTTGGGAAACAACGCCAATCAGATATAATTTTTCTAGGTATTTAAATTGGCTAACGATTTTCCTTAAGCAACAGTCTCTATTTTCCGAACTAACGACTAGGAAGCTATCTCCTGAAGCACAAGTAACTCTCTGTTCAAATTAAATGAGTGATGGAATTTTATTGTAATGAAGTTGACTGCCATTATAGACTTTGTATTTTAGTGATGAAAAATAAAACAGCCCAAGTGCTGGTTAGCACACTTTTGATACCATCTCAGTACATACTCTCTACTTCAATGTTAAAAACCGACAAGTCTCAATTGATCTAGTCACAACAAAACAACTTTTCTTGTGTCTTGTATAAAAAGAGGTTTCTTGAAAAAAATATTTAAAATTTAATCACAGAATGATTTGGTTCACGATATAACAACTAATATTAATATGACATGAGTAGCATTGGTGATTTACTGACCGCCGAAAAGTAAAAATCACAAAGATCTAGGTTAATAATCATGAAAGAGAAAAAAGGTAACTAAAACCATTTGTAGTAAATAACACTCATAATAAGATTAGTGATATACAATCCAAATAAAAATATCTTGTTTTATATTCTTGTTAGCGAAAATATGTATATAAAAACTTTAAAAACAAACAAACATTAATTTATCAATAAGATGGCGTCCATACACTTTTTCTTCACGAATAACTACGGAGATATATTGCATTTTTGACCCCCCCCTCCCCTATTGGTCCGACTTCAGTTGTTAACGAATATAGATAGATAGATATAAATAAAAATATATAAATAAAAGTTTGAACGTAACTCATTTTCGTCACGAAGGTATGATCGAAAGACATTAGAATAAACTTATGAAAATCCCGTCATGCTTTCAACTTCAATAGCTGATTTCCCTTAACAAATAAATTTCGGTATCGGTCTTTAAGTGCCAGATCGAAAAGGTTTATAGAACCAAACTTACTAAGCTGTTGATGTTTTACAATTGTTGTTCTATACAGTTTTTTTAGTAGCTCAAAGATAACGTGAGTTATTTGTCCTTTCATGTTTTCAGCTTTCTTCAAGCCTCTACCTCTACTCATGGTGATGTTACTTACAAATATAAAATATATTGTGAAATGAGATGAAATGTGTTTCATAGCCGCACATAGGAAATCTGCTTAGTTAACGCAGCGTCTGCATGACGGACTTTTCTTAATTGCTGATTTAGATAAATAATCTACTGAAATTCGCTCTTAAGTAAGACAGAGCATCCAAACAGAAAGTTTTCTCATATGAACTGAATCTCAACTAGCCTTCTAAAGAAATTATTCTCATCTTGTGCTCATACGAGCTGACTCACAACTTGTATTCAGAAGAATGGCTAAGACATTACTGTCTTACTGGACAAAAAGATATTACCCAAGACACGAGCCCTTCACAGGTAGGTAACAGGCCTACCAACATCTGGCTGTTGTTAACACTAATATAAATATTCATAAAGTTATTTTTCAGTGTCTCTTTAGCCTTCAATTTCAGCTTTTGTCTTATTCAATTTGTCTCTTTTCCAATTTGTCGCCGGGAAAAATAAAGCATCCTTTGAAATATGTTCTTCTCGAAGCTATTTAGCAGTTAGGTTACCGTGACACGAATAATATTATTGATCTTTGTTTCCAAGCTCTGAAAGGAACGTGATTCTGAAAACCATTTATCTCTCAGCTTTTTAACATTGTTTGGCTCAAAAGAAATACAAATTAATACTCTGGAATATCCGGCCTATTGAAATCTAGTGTTTCATATTCCATTACCGGGGATCACATAATAGCATTCCACAAGATATTATAAAAATAACTTTCTTCTAGGGATTACTTCATGTTTATTTCATGAATTTGCACAATTATATGTTCCTGGTAATAGAAAACTAAAGACTAAAAACCAGTTCAGCTTACTTAATGAGTTAATAAGTTTTAAAAATAAAAAAATCTAAAAAAAAAATGAGCAATTTAATTAAATACTACAAGATTGATGAATTGATTCTGCTAATAAGGAAAACTGATTTTTTTAATATATATATCTTAATTTACACAAATTATTTCATTCATTGTCTTTTTAGCGATTCAAAAGATTTCGGTGATAGGATTTTCTATAAAAAAATCAAACAAGATATAGTTGCTTACGAACGATATTAGAACTTGTGATTTTTTCTAGGTGAAAATATAATTATACTCAGTACACAAATTTTGAAAAATGTCTTAAAATGTTTTAGATCTTAGATTTTTTTTTTATTTATTTGGCATATAATACATGGCATTGCTAGGGGTCTGACCATTTTATGTTAGTATCGTTAGGTTTTCTACTTGATTAATATACAATTCGACAATTTCGAGTACTCTTATAATATAAGTAATATTTAACAAAAAACATGCAACAATATACAATAGGTCTTAAAAAGGAAAAACAATTAAATGTTAAGAGACTCAGAATGATATACTTTTAATAAACGAATATGTTATTTACCTTCTCTATTCTGTTAATATTTATCATTTATTGCAATGAAAGTTCGTTACTGCTTTTAACTTTAGCATGGTTCAGTCTATTATAAATGTATTTTAAACACCACTTTCACATTTCATCAGATTTTAAAATATGGGCTTTATCTTTATGGGATATTTTAATGTTTTCGCTTAAATATTTCTTAATATGTTCACTGATAAAACCAACAATCGTCGTAAGAAAATTAAAAATAAAAAAAAAAAAAAAAAAACTGGCAAAGGTTGGTAACCTGTAGATAACTCTTCCCAATTAGCCTTAGTAGCACAAAGCGGACGCTAATAAATATCACAGAAAGAACTATATGCGTTATGAGTTGTTAGGATACCGTCTGCAATGGCTAAGAATAGCTTGTCTCCTGGTTTTGGTTTAGATGAAATGGTAGCTATAATGAATATGTATGGTGTGGCCGACTGTTGATGTGTGCTACTCCTGGGAAACGGGGTAGATGGTGCGAACGATAATGGGAAGAAACATTTTCCCTGTCGAGGAAAGTGTCGGAAAATATTAATTAAGCTGTCCATCTTGTACAAGTATCTCGGCCATCACGTAATTGAAATTATCAAGGCATGCGATATCGACTCTCTGGGCTCGCTGAGAAATTTCACAACTCAGCGATAATCAGCGAAAAACTAGTTTATTAATTATCTCGAGGAAAACTTTTATCTAAGTTTTTTTTTTTTTTGCTTAATTTAGATTATGGTTATAAATATTATAGTTGAGAAAGTGCTAGTTATGCTAGGAATCTAGAAAATGAATATTGAGCATATCATGCCTTGATTTCTATTATAATTATATATCTTATATTTGGTCAAACTAAAAACGGAAGTAAGAGAACTATAAAATTCAAGACATTCTGAAACTTTGTGTGCACTTAGAGTAATACATACATAAAACAAAACTATGTTTGTCCTTACGAAACTACCATTTGAAGGGGTAAAATCTTCCTCAGGAGAAAGAAATCGTTTTTATATTTCGGAGCAAATATTCTTAAAAAGTCCGTCTAAACTAAGCAGATTTCCCTCGTGAAGTTAAGTAAAAGATATATAGACATACTGGAAACACAACACCACCGTGAATAAATACAAACGGAAATAAGAAATGTTTCGGCCAATTTCAATAACCTGCCGACAGGAAGCGTTAGGTTAGAAATGTAAACAAACAGGGCTGCCCGCCTTACACCGGGGAAAAAATATTACTGGAATATATCAGAATATAACATATTAATTTCATTGAGAACTATTTACTATATCTAGTACTGTAATTAATAATGAGTCAGAATAATTGTTATCTCAATCAATCAAATTTTAGTAGTCCAAAACCTTAAGACGGGGGAGGGGGTCACCAGGACATATTTGCATGTATCTCGTATAATAAATGTCTCTTGAATACAATTTGTGGTATTTATACTTCGAAAAATGTGATTTATTATGTAGCAGAGTATTGTTTATGTAACATGAGTAGAAGTGGTGGTTTGCTGATAGCTGAAAACTGAAAAATGCAAATATCTCGGTTAATATTCAAGATAGTGAATAACTTTGTATAACAATATTTATAGTATATTTAATTTTCAATAAGATTGATTTTTATATTTTACAATTTTTCGATCTGACGCCTAATAACGGAGATATTTCGATTTTTCGAAAATCCTCCCCTTTAAACCCCCCCCTTCCCCTGGCTCGATTTCAGCCCTTAACGAACTTGATCTTTCTTTTTACATAAACCGACTAAATATCCAGTTTGATAACGATTAAACAAAATTGCGACCGCTAGAGCGGTACAGACAAATATATATATATACAGTTTTGAACGGACTTCATTTTCGTCATCTACTAGTTAGGATCGATGGACATTTGAAGAGAAATTTCGAAAATTCCGTCATGAGTACAACCTCAATAGCTGATTTCCCTTAAGGGAAATCTGCTAAAACAGTAATAGACATAAAAAAAAAGTTTCAAATGTCCTTAATGTATTTTAAACCTCTGCCATTTCATATGAATACATGTACTCAAATACGTGAATTATTTTTTGGTAATTTAAACGACATAGAGTGTACAGATAATCTTACCAAGTTCTCTGCCACCTTTGTTACCGAGCATATTAAGATTACAGGATTTTTTTTCTTTGAAGCCGGACGCCATTTTCATATGATTAATATCAGAAGACTATGGGAATCTCTGAAATGAGTGCTATATAGTTCTAATGGGCCAAGTTATATCAAATTTTAGACTGATAATAATATTTTAGTATAAATATTACATTAATTAATTGTTAATTTCCACCCTTCAATTTCTAAAGATATTCTTTTCAAATATGTTTTGCGCGAAAAATATTGGATGAGCCCATTCCTGTATAACTCAACAAAAAATCTGGCAAGTTTGCAAATGCTCTAGTTGCCATGGGTTAAAAAAAATATATAAAAATTTGTTTGGAGATGGGAAATTAATGTATCCATTTAGCAATCGTTTGAAATATTACACTATTTACGAGCAATTGTTCTCTACTCTCATTTTGAGCATGTTTGATAAGGAAAACTGACCTTTTTATTCAGATCAATTAATAATAATTCCAGTGTTTATAAAGGAATTTCAAATTGAGATGCCGAAGGCACAGCTGATGATCCCACTTAAAGAAGGATTACTACTTAAAAGAAAATAAGTCTCGATATATTTTTTTCTTCAAGTAAATGCTATTAATTCTGCCCAACAGCATTAAATTGAAAATAGTCTTATTTAACGAATAATGATGGAATGGTTATTTTATTACTGCGGCATCAAATTAGAAGGATAATTCTCTGGCCTAATCAACAGGTGGAAAAATATTTCAAATGTCAGTTATATTGATTAGAGAGGCGAACCTCAATAATTTCCGTATATAATGTATGTAATAGTAATTTCGCCACGCTAGGGATGGGCAAAGTAAGCAAATTTCTTGGTACTGGATTTGCTACGGGTCTTACAGGATCTATTTTCGATTATGACTGTACTAGCAAGTTTGTGTAAGCAATACATGAAATATTTGCTGGGCATACAATGCTAAGTGACTCGGATGGTCAGAAAGATTATAGCATTAGTATAACAGCAAAAAAAAAGTATAAAATAATAATTGTACGAAATGAATTATACAACAAGATTATTATGTAATATTTTACAATTTGACTCAAAATTATGGAGTTATTGTCAGTTTTCGATTTCTTCTTCTCTAAGTCTCTCTATCTCATCTAGAAAACACCTGTTGGAAACATTATTGTTTTTTAATCTTGGAATAAGACGTGAAAGGTATGAACCGAAGGATCGAAACTAAAAAACGCAAAAATTTCAGTTAATATTCATGATAGCGAAAAATGAGAAAAAAAAATTTAGAAAATTAAATTTTTAAAACATTGATGATATATGATTTTTTGATCAGACTCATTTTAACAGAGATATTTTGAATTTTCCGTTCTCTCCCTCTTAATCCCCTCTCCCCAAGGTCAGATTTCATGCATTAACGAACTTAAACTTTTTTTTATAAGAAACTCTGATATATATTGAGTTTGGTAATGATGATACAAAAATTACGACCGCTACAATGGTAACAGACATACACACATATTTTTTCAACAATCGCGTGATGAGCGCAAGCTGGTTTCAATAGCTGGTTTCACTTAAGGGAAATATGCTTAAGGCATCAGAATCGGAGTTACCTATTCTCAAGGTTGACTATGTAGCATCATTTATTCAACTTATTATATTATATATACCTAAGTGTTGCGATTTATCTTTCTACCACTTTTCTGAAAACATTCAATCTTGTTTGGGTATCAACAAAACTAATAATTGGCCTCACGTAAACCATTAAATGGGAACCCCCTACAGCACTGCTCACAGCACTAAACACAAAACACCACAGCCAGCAATCCTCAAAAATTGCTGATTAGTTTAGGTTAGGTTAGTTAGGATTTAAATTTTATTATTAAGATAGGTTTAGTTAGATTAGTTTAGATTTTAATTTACATTTGGCGTCTTCCTTCCTTCCTTCGCTCACAGCGACCACCTTGGGCCTGTGACCGGCTTGCGGTGTATTACTCTTAGGTTAGGTTTATACTTTTATCTTTAAGTCTTTCTTCTCTTCTTTCTTACCTCCTCTCCTACTATCCCTATCCTCTCTTCTTTCGTTTTCTCCTATCCTCACACCCCACCCAGTACCTCCAGTTGCCGGGTAGGTAGGGAACACTACCTAGTTCTATTTTACCCCCATACCAACACACCCCCTTAAAATAGAACAACAGAGTGTTCAGAAGAAGGGGAACTGTCGGGACAACCATGGCAGGTCACTCTGTCTCCCAACCCTCATCTAATTCCCACTGGATCTCGGATAAATAATATATATATATATATATATATATATATATATATATATATAAATATAAAATTAAATTGGAAGTTTGTAAACGTCTGAAACGGGAATCGCGCTGGCTGACATAAGCATATAGATTGGATGGAAGTTTATTTTCTTCTTGTTCAGGACATTTTAAGAATTCTCTTCGTACATCGAGTCATGATTACAACCTGAACACCTCTTTAAGGCAAATAAGCTAAAATTAGATCTTCGTGAATGCCGTGAGAGAATAACTGAAAACCAGTCGCTTTCAAGATATAGTTGGGGTGAGTAAGGATGGGCCATGGCTGAATAAAGATTGCATTTTGACAAGAGGGAGAGAGGAGGTAGGTATCTTGAACATGAAGAGGGATAAAGGGAGGAGGCGATGATAGTAGGGCCAGCTGGAAGGGATAAACATATTGGCCTGGGATTTAGGGGGCCACGAGGGACTTAGCCCTTCCAACCCTCAAATAGACTACGGGCCCTTCTTCAGCCTAACCACTAAATGAAGGACCCTTTATATTCCTGTTAGGAATTAATACGCATTTGTTTAAACTAGTTTCTTCTTAGCTGATTCCTCTTTACGCAAGTATCCATTAATCCTGTATATATATATATATATATATATATATATATATATATATAATATTTATATTTTCCTTTGCATAGTACACATGTACAAAGGGCGTTTATTTACTACATGTACCATACTATTACTGTAGAATATAATATGTGTTCTCAAAATACATAATTATATATGCCAGAAAAGTAAAGTTCATACATTTTCTGTTGAAAAAAACAAACAAATAGTATACGTAAAGAAAGAACAAACACCAAAGTGATGAAACAGTTAAAACGCAAAATAAATAAGAAGTTAAACAACCCAATATAATATTAAATGGACTACTTTAAAAAACTGGTGTCACTCATTCTTTTGCATTATTCTCGATCCAGGGAAAGTAAATGGAAGTGGAGACTTACAATGTTATTCTTTAAAATGTCTGTCGTTGGACTAAACTTTTAGAAAAATTACTAAATACAAATAGATATTTTAAAAGAAACTCTATCGACCTCTTGGTCTTTGTTTTTGAGAAGTTTTTGTTGCAGTGTGTTTCGAAACTGTGTAGTCAGTGTGCATGTGTAAATGAATATGTGTGTGTATATAAATATATATATATATATATATATATATATATATATATATATATATATATATATATTCATAATTTGTGTCATTGTATTATATAACTATAAATGATATTTACTAATAATAATAAATAAATTGAAGGTATATAGTTGGAAAATTTAGAGGATTAATCTTATTGTATATATAATTACCCACAAATGCTGTAATAACATATTTTCTCAGTCCGTGATAATTAACTTTTTTTTTTATTTTTGTATTTTCAGCCTATAGCAAATACTCTACTCATGTCATATTAACAATAATATTTAACATAAAAACCCACATTATTCTAAGTTTTAATTCCAAGTACCGACTACAGTGAGAGTTAGTTATGTGATGGCGCCATAAATTGAGATTTTACGTTGTCTCGAAAATGTTTATTTGACCTTTACCATACTTGATACTTAAACGTTTTAGTCAACACTATGGATCGTATCGTTATTGGCTAAAATCGGAGTTGGAATAGTTATAGTGAGTCAAATCATAAAAGTTATTTGACAAATATTGCCAAACTATTGATTGTTTAAAATGTTCTATCCATTTTTTTTCGTAAATCAAGTATTGAGTAAGTTACTTCTTATTTGTTCAGCGTTCTACACATAGGCCTTTGTTTTACATAGAAGTAGAGAATATGAGGTGTCTTATACCAGCATTTGGGGAATCTGCTTAGTATTCTTAGCCCCTACTTGATGGACTTCTGCGATTTAACTGAATAACAATAACACACTTGGTCTGAGTAGTGGTGAAGCTGATATCCAGCTACCCTCTACGCCACTCGGCTAACCAACACCCTGGATATAATGTATATAAATATATATAGACGATATACTCACAGCAACCCTGGACTCCTTGAGGTCGAGCCTGAGAGCAAGTGCTTCCCTCATGAATACATCGGGGTAGTGGCTAGCAAGGAAGGCACGCTCCAGCTCTTCCAGCTGCCACGAGTTGAAGTTGGTCCTGGATCTCCTTCTCTTGCTCGAGAGGTCTTCCTGGCTACCGCTCAGATCACCATCTGCAAAATCACTCTCTATCAATGTTGTATAAGCATTTCTAAGAAAGTTGTACATTGAAATCTCATTAGCATATCTTCCTCCTGGAAAGTGTGCCAAAATAAAATAAATGTCGAGATCAGGTTAGCCATCTACGCTAAGGGGTTGGCCATACTAAATTTGTCAAGCTTAGAGTTGTGGGTTCCATTTTCGTGTGGGCAATAGGAATTTATTTAGTGAACACATTAAATAATATCCTTAGTCTCAACCTGGCTAGAAAATGGATGTAACCTGTACATAACCCTCCTCAATTAGCCGTAGTAGCACAAAGTTTGCTTTAATAAACAATATAACAACCTCAGTTGATCTTTCTTTATAAATGTCTTAATCTCACATGGGGCTCAGGTTAGCCATGCGAGTTAAAGCGTTCACCTTTATCTCACATGGCAAACCTAGAGTAGCGAGTTCGATTCCTGCCTGGGCAAATGAAATTATTTAGTGACGAAATTCATTAAATAACATCCTAAAATCCCACCCTGGCTAGAAAAGGGTGGTAACCTGTAGATAACCCGTCCCAATTAACCTGAGTTGCAAAAATTGAACGTTAATAAATAATAATCTCACATGGTAAACCTAGCGTGGCGAGTTCGATTTTCACCTGCGCAATAAGATATTATTAGTGACGAGCTCATTAATATAATTCTTAGTCCACCCTGGATCGGAAAAGTGGACGTTAACAATTAACATAAGTAAACTAAAGGTTAACCGAATTGTGAACTGATGTAAGTATGGGAATGGCCTAGAACTTGCTAGAAAGCCGAAATTGGAACCTTATTAAATAAATGTTGAACCCGATTGGGAGTCTATTATCCGACTGGAAAACTTACTTCCTTAATTGTGCAGAGTTATTTATGATAAAATTTAGCTAATAATAATAATAATAATAATACCTAAATGTATAGTCCTTTACAACAGAAGCTCCTTTAATTTTTGAAATTTAAAGTGTACTAAAGATGTTTAGTTGCTAAGCTGCTCCAGGGGAAAATTATATTAATAAAAGGGGGGGGGAGGGGGAGGGTGTACAGAAGAGTGAAAAAAAAATATTTGGAATATTTTATTACACCCTCCCCCTCACATTTTCTTGAAACGTTTAAATATTGATTTTGGTAACTACCGAACAAATATTTGGAGAACTGGAACATATAAATTTATCGATGAGAATTTAATAAATCTTTTCCAATATTGTATCACGATTGCAACATCAATATGGCACGAAGTTCGGAAAGTGCCATCAAATGTCCATTGTTATTAATGGGCAGAAGACGAGAAGTGTATAAAATTTATTCGTATATATCGCCTTCAACCGCTCTGGCTCCCGAATTTGGTTTGATCGTTACTGACACGGATATTTAAGAATTTCAGGGCAGAGGGTGTTCGAGTGGTGAAATAGTGCTATGAATAGTATGTCATTATATAGGCTCAGGTTAGCCATGTGAGTTTATGGTGTTAGTTTGAATCTCACTTGGTAAACCTGGAGTGGTGGGTCCGATTTTCAAACTGCAATACAATCTTGTACAGAACTATTTTTAATAAAATTTAGCTAAATAATAATACCAAAATGTGTGGACCTCTCGACAGAAGCTTTTTTAAATTTTCACGGAAGGTAGTTTTTGGAGTCGAGCGGAAAAATTACTATGACTTTCGGAAATAAAGTTTTCTCGTGAAAAAATGGTCATCAGGCATTTTTCACATTGCATTAACGTGAAACTCTAATAAATGCGGTAAACGATTGGAATGAGATCTAAAATAGTGGCAGAACGATTTAAATTATAGACTTTTCTTCGAGTAGCTATTCCATTTACCGGTCGTTTTAGCAGAAAGTTATTAACTGTGAGATTGCAACAAAAAAAATAAAGTTGGTATCGGACAAGAGCGGGATAATGGGGTCTATTTTACAATTTACCGTTCGGTATTCAAAATGAAAATCTCCGAGACAATTTCCCGACGTTGGAGTGAGTGAAAAAGAGTCGTGAGAAACGGTCGGCTCCCGCATTAAGTCTGTAATGACTCCATTGTGGTAGGCCTGACACTCCGACAACGACGGCAAAAAAGACTATACTAGAATCAAGAGGTCCAATGAAAAAGCCCTGATTCTCCTTAACGTGATTTACCGAAGAGCGACTAGGCACAAAAGGAAAGACAAACCCCACAATTTACATAAGAGCTGTGTCTTTTTTTGCCGCCATCAGTAGCTTTCTCCCACCAAGACATATAATACAACTCCATTATGAGAACCATCATCATTATCAACAAGACCCGAAAGAATGTATCCTTTTGAGCCGCGCGAAAACCTGTTAAAAAGAGTCTCTTTCTCTCTATCAAAAAAAAAAAGGTTGTTTTTATTCGTTACAACGAAAATTTCCCCCGTTGCCAGGAATCGTAGCTGATTGAACGCCTATTTTCTTTCTTGTTGTAAGAGATGTCTTTGTAATCCTGTTGAGACTTATAATAAAATGATAAAGAGGCGGCTATTGTCCTTTGACAGGCGGAAGTTTTTATAACTGGCTTCAATTCCCCAACATAAAATAGCCCAACCAACGAGCTGATCCTTTTTAACTCTTTTTTTTTATTTTATCTCATTTTTTTTTTTACTTTCCCCAACACACACCCTAAGAGATTATATGAATTTTTTTTGTGCCCTCTTGACAGCAGATTAAAAAAGGACACTACGTGCTTTTTTGATGTCTGTATCAGGAATAATTCGGCAATAAATATTTCTTAAGGACGTATCCTATACAATTGAAAGTTTTGAGCAACAAATATCCGTTATTACTCAATCCCTTAATCCGCTGTATATTTTACTTAAAAATTATTGGAAGGGAGGAACGTATGCGCATATATTCAGTAGTATAATCATATTTTCTGACTGTCCGCTCCACGTTTTAAAACTATTGATCAAGAATTTAAGACGAAGGATTATGACAAGACAGAAGATGTTTGAATGTTTTCTTTCTACTGGCATTTCTCATTGACTTCATTACTTGCGCCATATAACGATGAGGAATTAAATCTCCCTTTGTCTAATTTTAGACATAAATATTAAACTTTATTTTATGTTATTTTTTATGCTACTATGCCTAATTGGAACAGTTTACCACCCTTGTCTAGCCAGGGTGGGCCTTTCATGACGCGATTTTCAAAAATTTTCTTCAAATGTCCATCGATCCTACCCATGAGATTACGAATATGAGGTCCCTTCATAATTATATATATTCAACGCAATTATAGTCTGTTAACGCTCTAGCTGTCACAATTTTTGCTTGATTGAAAACTCGATATTTGAACGTTTTATGTAAAAATAAAGATCAAGTTTGTTAATGGCTGAAATTGGACCAGGGGAGAGTAGAGGGGAGGATTTTCAAAAATTCGAAATATTTCCGTTTCTGTACGTCGGATCGAAACACAGTATAGAATTAATCTTATTGTAAATTAAATTTACTATAAATATTTGTATATTCATTTATTCTCTATCTTGAATATTATCCGAGATATTTGCATTTTTATTAAGTGTGTGCGGATAACGGCCGAGATGAGATAGGCTTATTTCGGTTCTAGACGAGAGTTTCCGGCAAAAGCTAGTTCGGGCGTTTCCGTAACTGTTCGTGCAATTTCTCTAATGTTAAAATTCACGTGGGAAATCTGCTTAGTTTACGAAGCAACTGCGTGACGGACTTTTTCTTTTACCAAGTGAGTTCGTCACTAAATAAATTCCCTTTGCCCCGGCGGGAATCGAACTCACCACTCTATGTTTATCATGTGTGATTAGCTCCAACGCTTTAATTCACATGGCCAACCTGAGTGCCGAATAGTTACAACAGATAATCAACACATGTTAACAATTAAAATAATTCGCTCTTTCTGAATTTGACTGAGTGACTGGAATTGTAGTTAGTAAACTAGCATATATAATGGTGTGTTGAGCGGAAATTCGTGGCTGCTAATTATAATATAATATTCCGCTAATTAGACATTGTCACGGCGAATATTGCATTTAATTCTATGCCATCGCCATCTTGCCTTCCCGATAGCATGCAAACCACCGCCTTCCTAACTCTATATTTACCCGCTATTATTTATAAACCTGTTCATCAAAATGGACTCCTTTATTTTAGGATGTGTACATTAAAAAAAACATATTTATCAACTTTTCGTTAACTTATGGTCAATTTTAACGATTAAAAACTCTGGATTTGTGCTGGCTGGTGGAAGTCCATCGTCAACGGAAGGATCAAAAAGGTCAAACACCTCCACTTTTAATCTCTTGATTAAGAGTTTTCGCTCTTTACTCGAAAACATTTATTTCATCTATACCACATTTATCCGTTTCATTCAACACTAAAGATCATATTTGCTATTGGCTAAAATTGGGGGTGGAATTTTGGGGGCTCAGAAAGGAGGGGAATTCAAAAATACAATACATTTCCGTTATTATATTTATTTATTGGAGCTTCGCAGATTTGGTGATGTTTCTCTAAACAAAAGCTTCGTAACTTAAAAAACAAAACTCAAATGAAAACAAAACAATCCAAAAAAAAGTGGAACAAAAACTGAAAATGGAACACAAAACAGAAAAGGTAAAAAAGAAACGGATGAGGAACACAAAACGTAAATGGAACACAACCCAGAAAAGGAACATAAAACACAAAAGGAACACAAAATATAAAAGGATCACAAAACAGTGAAAGAACACGAAAAACCGAGATGGGAAAGAAACCCAACACAAAACAGAACTAGAAAGGAAAAAAAAGAAAATGGATCACAAAAGGCGAAATTAAAAAAAAAAAAATAAATAAATAAAAACTGAATGAAGCACAAAAATGAAACTGGAACTCAAAAACGGAAATGAAACTCAAAAAACAAAATAGAACTCAAAAAACAAGACTGAAAATAAAAATGGAACACAACAAAGAACAAAATAAATGAACAAGGTTATAAATGAAAATTATTAAGGTTTAGATAAAATATAAGTTGTTATAGGTGACTATTTACATAAAGCTATGTACCTCCCTAATACACACTCGAATGAACAAATACTTGAAAACCAAAAAATTGAGTTTTGGATAAAGGGTTTATTTTTGCATCCAAAGATGTTATAAAAATAAGAATGTAAATCTTAAATTAAAAATATATCAGATTTTTGAATAGATGTGTATAGTCTTTAAAAGTTTGAGAATATGGTAGTATCTATGTATGGACTGCCCTTTGTCAGTAGTTGGTGTAAATTATGTGGTATCTGTAAGTAATTGGGTTGCCTGCAGTCAGTCAGTATATGTTTAACTGTCAGAGCTTCATTACAACATCTACAAATCGGTCCGTTATTATAAGTCGGATCGTAAAATGTAACAAAAACAATCTTGTTATGCTATTTATGTTCTACAATTTCTGTTATATGACTTCCCCCCCCCATCTTCGACTCGGTTTTTTGAAAATACAAATAGAAAATGTGTAATACCAGTAAGTGGGAAATCTGCTAAATTTAAGCATCCTCATCATGACGGACGTTTTTACGTAGAAGTAGAGAATATTTTGAATGATAGGTCAGTAGTGTGTCTTTCCGGCATGTCAGAAACTGCTTAGCTTCGAAGGTCCTGCTTAATATACTTTTACTAACGCATACCAGGTATTCTTGAAGCATAGAGGCTGCATGTAATATAGAAGGACACATACCCCAGATCGTGTTCTCGGGGCATCAAGATAGAAACCACTTGTAGCAAAGTCAGAAGTGCACTCCAAACTGAGTTTGGAGATTGACTCATGTCATGAACGAACTAGGACACCTTCTGTCTCTCCAGAATGTCTTTTGGCAGATTTTCCTTCCGGGAAACAACTGTTGAGGTTGTATTAATTTCGCAGTTTTCGATGTCTTCAAATATCCGTCAAATCTAATTAGGAGATGACGAAAATGAGGCCCGTCGCGAATTACGCTAGAAGTCGCGATTTTTGTTTGTTCGTTACCTTTTAAACCTTTTATGTAAAACTAAAGATTAAGTTCGTTAACTGCTGAAATCGGACCAGTGGGAGAAGGAGGGCTTTAGAAGAAGGAAATTTCAAATATCTCGGTCATTATAAGTCGAATTGAAAAAAAATGTATAGAACTAATCTTATTGAAAATTTAATTTCCTATAAATGTAATGACATCGCTCGTCATCGCTAAATTGGGCACACAGTGACATTCCAAGTAGGTTTGAAATTGAAATAGTAAAAGAGGGAGAACAATTATGTCTGGAAGGAAAAGGAAAAAAATAATAAGAATTACTAAGCAATTATAATATATGTAATAGCTTTTATAAAAATATATTTATATTAGATTCCCACTTTAGAAGGAATTTATTAAATTAACGATCTTTCTAGGTAAAATCATTAGTCCCACCATTACTAGAAAAGGGTGGAAACTTGTAGATAGTCAGTCCCAAATAGAGTTAGTAGTATAATGTGAACGTTAATATATAACATTTTAACAGTAAAGAAACTTTATTAACAAAATTGGTCTCTTTTTTAGTATATTTCCTTTAAGACATGAGGTCAGTTCAAAACACTTTCAGTCATCACACTTTAAAAACAACAGGATATTTCATGAAACGTCGTATTCCAAGCATAAATACCAAATATTGTTTTCAACAGACCTATATAATATGAGATAGATGCAAATAGTTAGTGTGGTGACGCCATCAATTAAGATTTTATTGACTGCCCACTTCTAATCATCTATTTTTTCCCCTTGAGTGAAATCAGCTATTGAGGCAATGCTCATGACGCAAATGTCCATTGATCCTACGTAGGAAATGACGAAAATAAGGTACGCACAACATATTATATTTATATATTTAGTTAACGCTCTAACTGCGATAATTTTAGTTTGATAGTTACCAAACTGTATATTTTAAACGTTTAGTGAAAAAATAAAGATCATGCTCGTTAATGGCTGAAATTGGACAAGGGCGCGGAATTTCATAAATTCGAGATTTTTCCGCTATTATTCATCGAAAACGTTTATCGACAATTCTTTTTGCAAATTAAATGCTCTTTAAATATTTTCTATGTGATTTTTCACTATCTTCGTTATTAACCAAGATATTTGCATTTTTTAGTTTTCGACTTTCGGTAAACCCCCACTCCTATTCAAGTCATATTAACAATAAGTTGTTATGCTATGAAGGACTTTATTTGAATCTTGAATATCAAATATTATTCTCATTAAACTTTTACTTTTTGAGATAAATACTAATACATGGGGACCCTGGGAAATTTGCTTAGTTAACGCAGTCCGTGCATGATAGACTTTTTTTTTTAATTTGTCCATGATAGTAAGCCGTACTGACAATGTACTCAGTGGAAGACATTTTGTCAAAGATTAAGTAGGAATCAGAGACTTTTGATGAAAAATTTAAAAAACGCACATGGAATACAAATTTATTAACTGAATATCGGTCAGGGAAGTCCGCTGAAATATGTATGTTATATAATAAAATCTATTAGCTGATATACTTTTTGGGAATGAATATGCCAATTAGTTTTTAATAACCTATACTTGAGCATTTTATTTTTAAATAAGTTTTTTTTCTCCAGTTATTTTAAAAACAAAGTTAAAATTTGTCTTAGAGCCATTTATAAAGGAAGATTAATCAATCATTTGTCGACAGGAAATTCCATTAATAATATAGTTATCCAAGAAAAATTAATCACTCTTGACAAAATTGAGTGAGCTTCACAGCTCCAAGATGAATTGGGGGGAAGGCCAATATTTAAAGCTTATCTCGGATAAATAGGTGACAAAATATATAATTAACATATATTAAATGAATGAATCAGTCAGATTAACATAAAACGAAAATTATATAAAATTATCGGCCCGAGGAATTTTTGGGAGGCGGAGATGATGTATGTTGGTACACCTGTATAGCCTTAGGGTTACCTTCCCTCTTTATGATGGAGGCTAGACTAATCTTGACGTACATCACTCCATCTTTAAAATGATTCAGTAATGAACCTAATTCATTTGCTTCCAAACACTCTTTCATACTTAATCAGTTACATAATATTCCGTTTCTCTTTATTATAATAAAGGGAGCTTCTTAAAGGCAAGGTGATTACTTTTCCAAAAGGAGTCATGGAAATAAGATGTATTGGAATGCAAGGTTATCAAACTGAAAAGGAGTGAATTCGGGCTCCGTGGTAGCGTTATTTTAATAAATAATGACGTAAGGACATTAAAAATGGAAATTTCCATGTTTGATTATTTGTCTGGTGATTTTTGTACAACAAACAATACTAATAGCCAGATAATACTAATAAAACAATAGTAATATATTTTTTGAGTTAATAACGTGAATTACTGTACTCAAACCCTTCGACTTTGAAAACTTGATTTTCTATTACTTTCTTGTTATGTATTCCTAACGATATTTCTACATTTATTACTTAAGTATTGTATTCGTTTAAACTTTCAACGAAATTATCCTAGTTGGCCCTCCCTGGACCCATTTGGACTAGATTTTCTCTTAGGTTACAAAAACGGACAGTCTTAGAACATTGAAATTTCATATTTAGGTATTACTGTGAACTCTAGTCGTATTTAAACTCACTCAAATTAGCAATCTGATGGTGGAAGGTTAAAAAAATAAATAAATAAATTCTCAAATGATTGCTAAAATCATCATTTTTATTTTTCAACTATTTCGCGTCCTCATGACGCCTCATCAAGAGGAAAAATAATACAAAGATGTAACTATACTAACGGCTACATCGTTTCATATGTCTTTCCACTAGCTGTGATAGACAGAGGATAGCTTGATCGAAATGAATGTATCCATCATCCCTAATGAAATGTACTCTAAATCGAAAAGAAGAATAATTGACCAATAATTACTTCAGAGTTCCTAATAAATTAAAATGCCTATATATAATTCAAAAGTTCTCTGTATTCTTGTTCATCACCTTTTTATACTTTTTATAATATGTATATTCTCTTTTATTTTCTTCGTCTTATTCTCTTGCTCATATTTCTTTCTTTTTCTAAAATATTTACGTTTTGAAAATCAAATAATAATCATTTGAGGTTTTGTTTGTTATTGATCTCCCGGAATCCGATTTTATGTTACTTTTTATATTATTCCTGAATAAATAAATAAATTTGATTTTTTTTTAAGTTTTCATCTTGTTTTTCTCAAACGACAATATTTCATGAGTTTTAAATTACACTATTGATTTCCACTAAAATTATTCAAATAATCTATTTGGAAACTGTTTCAATAATTTCTATTTCTCTTTTCTTTTTTTTTTTTTGAAATGTTGAAGTTAAATTTGTTGTTGGAACAGAAAATAAATTCGCTTCCGAAACATTGAAAAGTTGCTTATTTTTTTTTTTTTTTTCGGAATATCAAAATTTTTATTTTATATATATATATATATATATATATATATATATATATATATATATAGAGAGAGAGAGAGAGAGAGAGAGAGAGAGAGAGAGAGAGTTTGAAGGGTAGCCATACTCGATCAAAAACAAAAAATGTTTCCTCCTTTCAAACTTCTAATTTATTTTTGTCTCCAACATGAGCATTTTCTCTGCAAATAAAGGGGTTCCTTTTTCTCTAATTATTATGATAAATATGTATAACATTAATTAGCATTGGCAAGATTTGTATTCATCAATTACTAAAATGTATATAAATTATTTTTAATTCAATGAAATCACACCAATCTTGGTTGTGGGGAAAAGTAAATAACATTTTATAAAGGAGGAAATATTCGATGTATTTGACCCTGTATGGCTACACATTCAGACGATTCAATATCGTGTCATCTGCAAATTTGAATTATTTATTAACGTCCAGTTTTGCAACTAAGGGTAAGTAGGACGGGTTATCTACAGGTGACCACCTTTTTCTAGCCAGGATGGGGCTAAGGCTTTTATTTAATGAATTCGGTCACTAAATAAATTCCTGTACCCAGGCAGGAATCAAACATGGTCATTAAGGTCAACGCGTCGTCTGTAGCATCGGATATATATTATAAATAAGCCCTGATCTCTTAAATAAAGTTTGCTTGTGTTTGTAATTAATAAGAGGAAGGAGTCGATTTGTCGAGTTTTACAATAAGGAAGTTATCGATTGCTGGCAGACTATCGAGACTTAGAGAGGCCAATAAATCGTGGAATATTGTTTTGATAGTCGCAGCCATCAGATAGGCCTGCTCTCAGCTACTAACGCCGTTCTACGCACACGCGTGTGTCTGTGTGAGTGCTCCATGTCGAATTTATCTTGCCGTCACAGCTTCCGCCCCACGGCCGATATAATTTGCTTATTCCTCGAGATGCTCTATCTCCCTCCTGCTTTATTGGATTGTGCCGCTCTATTTTCATGGGAATTCCCTCTCCGATATGGGGCCCATATCTCAGGCATATGGGGGCCTTTGTCTTATCTCTGACGGCATAATGCACAATTTTCCATTATTTTTATCTATTGTCGCCCGGGAAAATTTCCTCGAGAGAGCCACCGTATCTCTTCCTATAAATCAGGGGAATTACGATTCGTTCATCTTATTAAAAATTATATCTATCATGTTGGAAAATGTAATTCTGCTTCCTTAACTTACTTAGAAGGTTTTTTTCGGTGACTTTATATATATATATATATATATATATATATATATATATATATATATATATATATATATATATATCATAATTTGTATGATATATCATAATTCTATTATGCAACCGAGGTAGGTTCAATGCTAAATTAGGTAATTATCTTATTATCGGGAAGCCAACCATTTAAAGACGATTATTATATCACAATTAAAAGGAAATTATTATCATTATTTACGGATAAAATATATACTTGTTCAAACCCATGTATCGCTATTCGCAGTTATTGCTGTTCATACTTGATTAGGTTATCTTAGTCATTCTGTTTCTTTAATCAGAAAATCATTTATGGTTTATTAACACCACTTGTTGGTCGCTTATTATAAACAGCTACCTTGCAGAGTTGATGTGGCAGACGACGGCCGGGGACTACCGCTTTTTATCCAGCTACTCTGCGACATCGTCCAGTTTTGGTCTAACTCTAATTTATAATTATATTTTGTCCTTCAAAAAATTCTAGAAGTGTTATTTTAAATAATAAAGTGATTTTCTTTTAATTATAAATTAACAATCGATTTTAAATGGGTGGCCTCCTGATAATCGATAAATTATAGAAAGTTATTTATACTATTTAGATATCTTTCATGTCCTAAATATGAGCATATTTATTTCTGTTTTATTTGATTTGAACTATCTTTTTAATTAATTATGTTATAATATATTAGCTTTATATGACCCACTTCGATTTTATTATTTTTAAGCTAGGACAATTTGTAATGCTGATGTTAGTATGTAATTGTATTTTGGTTAAAACAATATTTGATTATTACTTAAAGTAACTGAATCACTCAAAATCTCGTTTCCATTTTTATTTGCAGACACTTAGGGGAGAAATATAGAATGAAAGTGAGATAAGATAACGAGTTTGTCAAACCTAAACACAGAAAATTATAAGCTACCCCTCGGAATTTGAAAACCAACACCTTCTTTATATAGAGATGACATTATTTTGTTGTAAAGTCTGTTTTATTTTTAATCGCATTAATGAGGATTTTTATTTATTTTTTTTTTTGTTCGAAATCTATAAACATACTGATTTTTTTTTCATGATGTGTAGGGTGGTATTAATCCAAAACACTCTAATGTGGCAGAACAAAATTTTGGATTTGACAATTAAAAAGATTTACTCAAGTAACCAAAGTCTGGTAAGCTGAAAATTCGGGAAGCCATGTACACAACCAAAGACCTGAAGAATGTGGTTAATTTTAAAACGGGCCAGCTAAATACCTATTATGCCGTGTTGTTAAAGAAAATGAAATAAAGGTAATGATGGTTAAGGGGTGATATATATATATATATATATATATATATATATATATATATATATATATATATATATATTAAGAGATACTTATTAAAGTTGTAGTTCTCAGTTTATTTATTTATAATTCATCAAAATAGTCTAGGATTTTATTACCAACATATTTGACATAGTACTTATTATGGTTTTGTTACAAACTAGATTTTGTTTGAAATAACCACTTGGTGTAAGGCTGATTATTACATGAGTTTTTTTTTATTTTATTCTCCACTGAGATTTATGGTTATTCTGAGGAATATTTTTAAATGCTGGGTAGTACTCTTAGCTACTAGGAGAATTATGGATTGCCTTAATGTATCAGAGACAAAAATTCCATTTTGGCCTCTATATTTTTAGCATTGTAAATACCCATAAGACTAAACGTCTGCCAGTTGAAAATAATAAAAGTGGCTTAGTTGAGATCTTAAAATCCCTATTTTTTTTTTTTTTTAACCGGGCATTTTTTTTTTTAGTTTAGAAATCTATAAACGTACTTATTTTTCAGCTGATGGATGGTAATAACCTGTTTTATATCAGGCCCTTCATCATGTCATTATTTAATGAAGTTGATGACAATAAAAGAAGTGATTATTGCGAACCAGCAAGATACGTTAATGATGACATTTCTTAACATCAATGAAAGATGAGGTCTCGAGATAAAACTGTATCATCGGCTATATGTATGTTATGATTATTAGAAAGTTAATCCCGAAGGACATAGTTAATTTTTTTTTTGTTTGATTCTGATTAACCGCAGCTGTCATTAGTATATAATATATGAGCCATAGCTGATGCGGCGGCAGCCATCAATAGAAACCTTCATTAGTTGCTAGTAATTTATTTATTAATAAAGAGTGACGTGCCGGAATGAAGATGACTTGATTATTTGGAAAGCGCCCTTCCAAACAGTGTCCATTCATTATGGGCCTCCTTTAAATCAAATAGCTACGTATATGTCAAATTGTTTTGGTATATTTCTAAACTGTCATGTTTTTTATAGCTTCTTCTGACATTTGATGGCTTCATGAGTGATATCTCAAAAACGTCCGTCACGTAAGGGGTTGCGTAAACTAAGCAGATTTCCCACACGAAGTTTTACTTTAGAGAAATTTCACGAGAGCCGAACAGTTACGGGAGCGGCCGAACTAGCTTTTGGCGGAAACTCACGACTAGAACCGAAGTTAGCCGATCTAGTCTCGTCCGTTATCCGCACACACTTAATAAAAATGCAAATATCTCGGATAATATTCAAGATAGAGAATAAATGTATATAACAATATTTATAGTGAATTTAATTTGCAATAAGATTGAGTCTATACAGTTTTTCGATCCGACTTATAGCAACGGAGATATTTAGAATTTTCGAAAATCCTCTCCTCTGATCCACCTCCCACTGGTCCGATTTCAGCCATTAACGAACTTGATCTTTATTCACATAAAACATTTAAATATCGAGTTAGGACTCGAAGCCTATTTTCAAAAATTGTTACGCGTGTTCGACATTCTAAAACTAGAGATAAACTATATGACAAAATACAATTAAAGGTATGAAATCTAGAACAGAAGAAAAAAGTAAAGATTACCTCTATCAGGAGCTGCGTAAACTAAGCAGATTTCCCAATTGCGGGTATAGTATACTATTAACCTCATCTCACAACATATTCCTATTTTTATGTAAAAAAAAAAACGATGAGTAGACGAGGGGGTAGATACTGAAGGCACAAGAAAAATCGATTAACTCGCTTTTAATATCTGAGTTAGGAAATAGTTCGTGGAATAACAATTGTGCACCAATATTTGTTCTAAAACTTTTTGCAATCCCCCACACATAAAACGGAAATATTTTGAATTTCAGAATTCCCACTCTATACAGCCAGTATTCCATGTTCGACTTCTGCCAATGGCAAATATGATCTTTAGTGTTTAAGTATGATATAGATCAAATAAATATTTACGAAACAAGAATGTAAAATCTTAATTGTTGGCGTCATCACACAACGAATTAACATGTATCTCTCATAATAAAGGTCTCTTGAAAACAATATTTCGACAAATTTGATCAGCAACACGTATGTCAAAAAAACTACTTTTACAGGAAACATAAAGAACTTATAAATCATTCAGTAAATGAAAATATTGATATATTACTTCAAATTACTTCAAAATACTAAAATAACTTTAAATATTCCCTTCAAATAGAACATCAAGAACAGTATAATTAATTTAAATATGCAAAAATAAGGATTTATTATTTTTTTGACAAACGTGGTTGCTGATCAAAACTGTCGATATGGTATTTAAGCTTAGAATAAAGTAGTTCATGATATAACAGCGTATTACTATTCGAAATGGGGGTTTACTGAAGGCTGAAAACTAAAATAAAAGTCCGTCACGCAGGGGCTGCGTAAACTAAGCAGATTTCCCCTGTGAAGTTTTACAATAGAGAAATCTGCATACTGGTAACACAATACCACCGTGATTAGATAATGAGAAATCTTTCAGTTAATTAATATAAATACCCAACTGAAACGGCTTCTGAATTGTATTTTAATAACTCAAATTTTAGTAGTCCAAGAACTAAAGAAGGGGGGGGGATGAACAGAACGTATTTGCATAAATCTCACAAAGTAAGGAAGGTAAGGTAAGGTTAGAAACGACTGGTTAGAAGAAGCTTCCGCCTGAGCCGAGAAATGACGAAGATGGCCGACGTAATCCGAACTATACCCGACCACAGACTTCATACAAATGCAAATATCTCGGTTAATATTCAAGATAGAGAATAAATGTATATAACTATAATATTTATAGTAAATTTAATTTTCAATAAGATTGGTTCTATACAATTTTTCGATCCGATGCATAATAACGGAGATATTTTGAATTTTCGAAAATACCCCCTCCCTCTGTTCCGATTTCAGCCATTAAGGAACTTGATCTGTCTTTTTACATAAAACGGTTAAATATCGAGTTTCGTAACGATCAAACAAAAATTGCGACCGCTAGAGCGTTAACAGACAAATATATATATATATATATATATATATATATATATATATATATATATATATATAATTTTGAACGGACCTCATTTTCGTCATCTCCTGGGTAGGATCGATGGACATTTGAAGAAAATTTTCGAAAATCGCGTCATGAGTACGACCTCAATAGCAGATTTCCCTTAAGAGAAATCTGCTAAAAATGTAAAAGATGTAAAAAAATACTGAAGATAGAAAACCCAGTAAGATATTCAATTATCGATAGGCCATGTAGTATTTTTTTTTTTTTACATTAGATAGAAATGTTCACTTGGTTAGAAAGACTTTCAACTAAAAAAAATATATTAATGAATTTTATTTTGTTATCGAGAAGTATAAACTGAGTGATGATAAAAATACGCGCAGAAGGAGTTGTAAAAACATTAGTGAAATAACTCGCGGAGCACAAATTCCAAAGAACTACAGACTGAAAATGGCGTCTGAAACTGAATATTTAAGAATCAAATTATAGATAATTTCTACTGGTAATATTAACAATTAGTTATGTAAAAGGAATTGCATAAGCTACCTAGTATATTTCTCTTAGATAAGGAATATAATTATACGTATTTAATGACTACTGAATAAAAGAATGAATAATGTAAGATTTTATTAGCGTGTTGAAAGAATATTTATTTCCCATAAATTGATCTACTTTTCTCTAGGTATGTTATTATTTTTGTAATCAATATTGCGAATTATTGTGTCTGGTAGATCATTAAATAGCGGTTTATTTTTGTTTTTAAAACATAAACAATAATCACCGTTAAGTGATGAGATAATTCTTTATAGCTTGCCAATTGCCTAGTTTATTCTTTGAATTACACACACCTTCATGTTAGATCATAAATGTGACAAATAAACGTGTTTTACATGAAGTTGATGGTTTGTTTGAGGAGAACATTGTGTATATCGTTTAAAATTATTATATGTCTTATTGTTACAGTATTCTAGGAGCTGAACTCCAAGGTATTCTATTGACCCTCAAGAACACCCACAAATCACAAAGCAAACACATTATCATTTGCACGGATTCCTTAGGCTGTCTTCAAATACTAAACAATGTTTACCGAAATCACCAAGTAGCCCAAAAAATTAAACATGAGCTTATCAGTCTAGATAAACACACGACATTTTACTGGTCGACAGGACACGAATACTTAGTACTGAATGAGACTAAAGACTCAGAGGCCAAAAAACCAGCTGAAAAATTTGGATATGAACAAATAGATGTACTACATGAAGACATTTCAAGACAAACAAAACACCTCATCTTAGATACATGGCAAACGGACTGGACTAACACAAGTACTGACAACGGACTACGAACTATTAAGAACACTATTTGCATTTGGCCATCAAGTTTTAGAAACCCTAGCAGAGAAGTATTTCTCTCGAGACTTAGAATCGGCCACACCAAATTAGCACACTCATACTTAATGACAAAGACTGACAGATCTATTTGCTCAACTTGTAACATTCCCTTGACGATAAGACATGTACTGACAGAATGCCGAAAACGACATTACCAGGACTTCCCGTATAATTTACATGAACTATCTACGTATATGTAAGGCAGCCAATACATTAACACTATATTCTCTAACCTACACAAAATTCAAATATACGACAATATCTAATATACAAATTAAGTCTGTGGTGTGCAACAGGATCTCAAATTATATGCATTAATTGTTTTATATGCTTTTGTACACTTGTATATGTTTACCCTGAAGAAAGTATTTTCAGCCATTCATTTCCTATTGATCATCCACCAACTATACTCATCACCAATGTTTTTTTTATTATTATTTTTTTTTTTATGTTTACTTATAAAATGTTTATCTATTTCACTTTTGTTATCTGTCATTGTTTTTTTCTAATATTTGTTATTGTTACTTGTTATCTATTTTACTTTTGTTATTTAACTTTGTACAATTTTTGAAAGGGCAAATGACCTTTGATGTGATGTCCAAAAATAAATAAATCTTAAAATTATTATTATTTTTTATTTATTAACGTCCACTTTTCGCTACAATGGCTAATGTCTAATAGGGGGGTTAGAAGGGAGAATTTGATAATTCAAAATATCTTCGTTATTATGACTCTCTATTAAAACTCTTAGAAGTACTTATATAAGACAAAGCAAGGTGTTCTTTTCCAAGATAAAAAAAACTCCCAAAATAAAATTATAACCCGTTGAATTATTCAAATATAATGAATTACTGCTCAAAATCTACAATTTTTTAAAGAATTCATGAAAAAGTTTAATTCAATTTTTTTATAAATAAATTCTTAATATCATAAAATGAGTATGACATAAAATTACTTAGCGTAGGAAGTAAATGCGAAAATAATATTTCAGTTATGTTTTACTCTGGATAAAATAACAATTATGAATTCTATTAGGGATTGGAAAATTATTCAGGTCGCCACCTAACACGGCCATTCTTGCAACACATGAATAATTCAACAGCGTTAAAAATGTTATAGCTATTACCAAAAAACTGATAAAATACATCTATAATACTCTAATAAAGCGTATAATAAGATTAAGTTATCAAAACGACAAGTTAATCATAGATTATAAAAATTTAAGGGGAATAATAAAAAATAAAAAAGACAAAAACTTTTCACTCAAAGAAATGATTATCATAAATTCGGAAGGAATCTTGTCTAAAATTATGTAAAACCTTTATTGATTCATAGTTATTATTCATTTGCTACCTATTAATTTATTTATAAGACCAGTGATCGGATTTTATATTTTGTATATCATTATATGGTAAATTGCTTATGAGTTAGGGTTACTTTTATGCAAAAGAAACAAAAAACAAATATTAATTAAAAATATTGTTTATTAAAAGAAATTATAGTTGTGAATAATGGTTTAATGTTTTTATTTATCCCATGCTTAAAATAATTGTTAGTAGATTTCCCTTATATCCCCCCCCGCTGTAGCGGTCGTAAGTTTTGATTAATCGTTACCAAACTTGATATTTATTTAAAAAAAAGAAAAAAAAAAAAAAAAAAAATCACGTTCGTTAATGGCTGAAATCAGAATAGCTGGAGCGGAGTTTAGAGGGGGAATTTTCGAAAATTCAAAAATTCTCTGTTATTACTAGTCTGAAGAGTTGAATAGAACCGATTTTATTGCCAATTTAATGTTTTGTAAATGTTGTTAGGTACGCTAAGTACCAAATATTGTTCTCTTGCACTTTTACGTTTTGAGGTAAATGCAAATTAGGGGCCCGTGGGAAATCTGCTTAGTTAACGGAGTCTCTGCCGTTACGGACTTTTTTTCCAATTTATTTCCTGTTTTATATGTTGTGTATTTTATTAGCTGCTGTTTAGATTTCTATACTTACAATGTTAAATGTAGAATAACAAGAAATAAATTTTTCAAACAAAAATTGCTAAATAAATATTGAACGGACCTCCTTGTTAGTATCGATGAACATTAAAGGAAATCTTTCGAAAATCACTTCACGAATTCAACCTCAAAAGCAGATATATAAATATAAGATTAACTTATTAAATAGGGAGTTGGGCGCTATTTCTGAATATCAAATCTGCCCTTACTATTAAAATTAGTAATAGGTAGATGAAACCTATGCTAACAAAAACTGCCATCAATATTATTTTTAATTATAGTTTAAAGAGGGCATTGATGGGAAGGGCTAACAGATGCTGTGCAGGTAGACGGAGCAGGTGGTTGTGTAATTAAACGGCCCTTGGAATGGCCATCATTTCATTGAGACCTTCATCAAAGATGACTCCCGGATCGGCGGCCACCTGCCATCACCATTCGCTCATCATCATCATTCGATTCGGACATAGATATCCCAGGGAGGCGTCAAAATCCTACCTTCACACCCGCCATTAGTGTCTTACAACTCTTAATAGGCTTTCAAAATCTTTACTCGCTATAACTCGAGAACAACAGTCTCAATATATAGATGTGAGAACCACAGGATTCCATCTGCCTATTTACCACATTTTTAGCAGATTTCCCTTAACTGAAATCTGTCATTAAGGCAGTACTCATGACAAGATTTATGAAACATTTTCTCAAATGTTCATCGATCGAAGATGACGAAAATGAGAACCTTTCAAAACTGTATATATTATTTTAGTCTGTTAACGCTCTAGTAGTCGCAATTTTTGTACGACTGTTATCAAACTCGATATTTAAACGTTTTATGTAAAACCAAAGATCAAGTTCGTCAATGGCTGAAATCCGAACAGAGGTAGGGAGGGTTTAAAGGGGAATTCCGAAAATCCTTAATATCACCGTTACTATACGTCGGATCAAAAAATTGTGTAGAACCAATCTTATTGCAAATGTAATGCTCAGTAAATGTTGTCATGTACGTTTTTCTTCTATCTTGATTATTAACTGAGATATTTGTATTATTTAGTTTTCGGCCTTTAGTAAACCCCCACTTCTACTCATCTCATATTGATAGTAAAGTGTTATATTATGGAGCACTTTATTTGGAGCTTAAATACCAAATATTGCTCTCATTGACCTTTTACGTTTTGAGATAAATGCAAATGGATTTCGAAATCTCCTTAGTTAACGCAGCCCCTTTCATCACCTATTTATTAGCTATTCATGGACATTTGGAAAAAAAAAAATAATTTAAGAAACGAATTTAACTAAACTAAGCAGATTTCCCCTGTGAAGTTTTACAATAGAGAAATCTGCATACTGGTAACACAATACCACCGTGATTAGATAATGAGAAATCTTTTAGTTAATTAAAATAAATTCCCAACTGAAACGGCTTCTGAATTGTGAGAATAATTTATATTTTAATAACTCAAATTTTAGTAGTCGAAGAACTAAAGAAGGGGGGCGCGGATGAACAGAACAAATTCGCATAAATCTCACAAAGTAAAAAAGGTAAGGTAAGGTAGAAACGACAGGTTAGAAGAAGCATCCACCTGAGCCGAGAAATGACGAAGATGGCCGACGTAATCCGAACTATGCCCTACCACACACTTCATAAAAATGCAAATATCTCAGTTAATATTCAAGATAGAGAATAAATGTATATAACAATATTTATAGTAAATTTAATTTACAATAAGATTGGTTCTATACACTTTTTTGATCCAATGCATAATAACGAAGATATTTTGAATTTTCGAAAATCCGCCCTCGACACCCCCCCGCCCCCGGGGCCGATTTCAGCCATTAAGGAACTTGATCTGCCTTTTTACATTAAACGTTTATATATCGAGTTTTGTAACGATCAAACAAAAATTGCGTTAACAGACAAATATATATATATAATTTTGAACGGACCTCATTTTTGTCATCTCCTGGGTAGGATCGATGGGCATTTGAAGAAATCTTTTGAAAATCGCGTCATGAGTACGACCTCAATAGCTGATTTCCCTCAGGGAAATCTGCTAAAAGTATATTTAATGACACTTCTCTTCTTTCTTTCACATTTCTTTTTCTTGAGTTAAAGTATTTTTACGTTGCATAAAACAAACAAGACAAACTGTTTATTACTTATTATTAGCGAATTTTGTAATTATTATTTAAGAATTAACTATGAAAGAAATTGTTTTTACAATAAATACGAGTATTACTCTTTATAGGATCAATAAATGAGCCTCATTATCTACAAGTATTTATAATGCAACGTGCATTTATAATGAGCAAGCAAGCTCCATCATCAGTGCCTCTTGAAGATACAAAAAACATGAGAACGCAAATGATGTGATTAGTTTGGTCAATAATGTATATAAACGCTGTTATTTAGCAATAAAAATAATATATAATGTATGTAGCTATAAATTTGCATGTATAATATGTAGTTTTTCATGCATTTATATAAGACCTTTGTATCGACCTGATCAACTGGTTCCTCTAACGTTTAACATCTCAGGAGATATATAAATAATTATAAACATTTATTTCTTACATAGCCATTTCTGGACATTGACGCTTTTATTATATTTGATAAATATTATTAGATTTTCCGGAAATTTTCCTTTGTTTGGGTTGTCTAGTATTTCTCGGAGTTTGTTGTCAGTTTGTAGCCAGTCGGTTGTCCAGTCATAGAGTACATCTGTTTTAATTACATGTT
Organism: Riptortus pedestris; assembly: GCA_019009955.1. NCBI lineage: Eukaryota > Metazoa > Arthropoda > Insecta > Hemiptera > Alydidae > Riptortus > Riptortus pedestris. The sequence goes on along the minus strand of CM032230.1, from coordinate 6,124,175 downwards.
TCATGTCTTGTGCAGTCAACCTTTCGATGTCCACAGTTCTTTTCCTGGCTGCTAATTTAGCTTGTCTGTCGATGTCAGTACTTTGTTTTATGTCTGTATGTTCCGGTAGCCACATCATATTGAAGACAACAGACATTTATAACAAACTTTGAACCTCACTTATTCCACTCATTTTTCTACGTTTTATATCTCTGTATAATACATTTTTAAACTAGTGTCTTAGACTTCCATCACCCTCATGCCAGGATTTATCTCAAAATTTATCGTTTCACATAGCTTTATTTTAACATTTCCTTAATTTTATTTCCATATACTTTATACTATGTCTTAATAATTCTGAAAAAATTTTATCTACATTTTAATTTAGAGAATTCAAATAAATGGTACTGAGCGACATCGCCTAGTTGCGGAGCTCTTCAAATAAATATTATTATTTATATGGTACGCCCGGATTCTTGGTTTACCTAATAGTAATATAATTATAGATACACTATTACATTCCAATTTACGTTATGCTAGTGCATACTATCTTAACATTTAGATCATCTCACTGGATCCATTGGAACTTTAGCTAATGCTCGAATGTTATAGCTAGTCCGATAGTGTTAGGTTGTTAAAGTCTTAAAGGTAAGTGGTTATTAGATACAAGTCGCTACTTATAAAAAGGATTAAAATTTACCTTGATTTATTTTCTTATCTTGGGAATTTAAAATTAGTTGCTATAGCTAAATACGACAGTCTCCAACATACCTGAAAAATAGAAATATTTGATTAATATTCTCTCTTTGCGAAAAATTAATTAGGAATTTATTCATAGCTTAAATTTATATTATATATATCATCAGTTATATTGTTAGCCATTGGTTATAGAATGATGGTACAGGATGGCTGGGCATCGGCTAAAATATAGATTCTTAATTATACTCTTAGACTTGCACGGTCCTGGTCATTAATACTATTAAGGTCTTCGGGTCTTGACCGTGTCTTCATATTGGTTGCCAACGTTTCGCTAGACATGCTTCTAGCTTCCTCAGGGCTATCTCTGAGACTGAAGAGTTGTTAGTTCATCTCTGGTATATATTTGAGTCTTATCCGGTTTCCTTGGGCGGAGTCTTCCCTTCCAAGTGTCTACGGATACTTGGTCCGGTGGTCGTTCATCGCCTACACCGTCGTTTTCGTTTCTTATTCGAGGTCTCTGTGGAATTACCGGCTTCCAGAGTTTGCTTGAGATTCTTAATTCTTCAATAAGTTTATTGAGTGTGCTAACAGTTTCGGGCTTCATTAGTTCCCTTCTTCAGAGCTGATAATAAACAAAAACCAAAAGATGTAAGACATTTATTAACAATTCTGAAACAGAATAATTTCTTCGTTTATATTTACGGTCATTGTTCGTATAAAAGAATATATTCTCTTTCACAATAGTTCACAAATTTCTTATACCTTTTGATTTTTGTTCATTATCAGCTCTGAAGAAGGGAACCAATGGTGCCTGAAACTGTCTGCACACTCAATAAACTTCTTTATTTGAAGAATTAAGAACCTATATCGTGGGGTTATAAGTGAAACACATTTAAGTCAAAATTATCGATTTTCGGATTTTTATTGCATCTTGGCAAGAAATAGAAGATTCTATTAGTGAAACTCACTAAGTCACCAGTGGTTCAAGCTAATTCGATTTAATAACGTTAGTATCCATAATGTTAAAAAAAAAAAAAGATGTTTGAAGAGCGTTTTCTCAAAATTATATTTTTTGACTTAGTGTGTTCCACTTGTAACCCCACGATAAATATAGCAGATACCCAACCATCCTCTACCGTCAATATATATATATATCATTTTGAACGGACCTCATTTTCGTCATCTACTAGGTAATATCGATGGACATTCGAGGAAATTTTGAATGTCACGTCATGAGTGCCAAATGAGTAGCTAATTTTCCTTAATGGAAATCTGCTAAAAACTATATATTGTTTGTATAACAATTCCAATTCTAGTTAAGCAAAAGCGTTCCAATGTGTGTTAAGGCAATGGCATTCAGCTGTTTAATTTATCTTGAGACCATTGTACAACATATAAAATGAAAGAATTTTTCGTGACTTTTAAATATTTCACAAATCACGTTTTAAGGAATGAAACGCACGAAATAACGTGTCGTTATTTCGTATCAAATACCCAATCAGATAGAATTGATTTAAATGACCACGAATTGCACAGAATTGTGCAGCTACTATTGCAGGAGAAGGCAAAAATACATTTGACTCATTCACTGTGAGTCATAGCTGATAATGTATTGACGTCAATATTGATATCCCATCTTTTTTTTTTCAAATATATTCCAGAAAACTGTATCAATTTATCACATGTTCAGCTTCATGTATCACGATTATGAAACATTTTCCCAGCGCCATTATTTGTTAGAAAAATAATTAAAATGCATTGGATTTCCTTCTAAATGGGCATTCGAGATTTTTAGAAGAAGAAGTTTGAAACGTGTAACAGTGTATGCAATATTGTGCAATAAATTGGTAGTTTATTATTTGTCTCTGTTGATACAGGTGTAATATTTCCGAAATTATATTTTTTCTGTTAATAAATAATAAGTTAAAGCGTTGACCTTTATCTCACATGGTAAACCTAGAGTGGCGAGTTCGATTCTTGCCGGGGCAAAGGAAATTATTTAGTGACGAAATTCATTAAATAACGTCCTAAAATCCCACCCTGGCTAGAAAAGGTTGGTAACCTGTAGATAATCCGTCCCGATTAGCCTAAGTTGCAAAAAGTGGACGTTAATAACTAATAATAATAATAAATAATACGGAAAAAACTGATTCATTTGGCAATTAAAAAAAAAAAAAACAGCTGTGGTTGAACCCATTACGAGATTTTCGAAGAAAGTTAACAAACGTCCATCGATACTACCTAGCAGATGACGAAAATGAAATCCGTTCAAAATTAAATATATACATACTTGTCTGTTACTGCTCTTGTGGTACCAATTTTTGTTTGATCGTTACGAAACTCAACATATAAAATTCTCATGGAAAGATCAAGTTACTGCTGATCTATTTACAGCTGAAAAGCGGACCCGAAGGGGGGGGGGGTTTAGAAGAGGATAAAACCAATAATATTTCCGTTAATGGGACCATTAAGATCACCCATAACCCATTTTGTTGTAAATGTAATTTTTTATATATGTTACTTTATACACATTATCTTTATGTGGAATATTAACCATGATTTTAGCAAATTTTTAATTTTCTTCCATGAGTAAGCCCCCGCTTTTAGTCATCCCACTTTCAAATGAAGCGAATCTATCTTAAAACGGCTTATACCGAGCTAAAATAATTATTTTATTGATGAAACATCTACTAGATGAGATTCATGGCAATAACATGTGAGATGACATCATCTATTAATTATTATTGAATTTATTTTTGTTTTTTTGGAAATCGAGAATATTTGGGGAGATGATATCAGTGTAGGAAATCTGCTTAGTTTACGCGACCTTCGTGACGGACTATTTGGTTTTGAATCTTCTCAAGCTGCCTCGATTCTACAATTCTTTTCTACCCACAGTAAGACTAAGGATTTTATATAGTAATTTCCTCACATAAATTCCTATTTGACATTAATCGAAACCACTACTCCAGATGAACTATGTATTATATAATTATAATTATGACCTGTGCCGTAACCCACTTAACAATATTATCCCCTTCTTGGCATTTCTACAACTATGTTGAATTTTTTACCATTTTCCGACGGAATTATAAAATAACCAGTAATTATTTATATTTGGAATGTTCACTACAAGAGTATATCACATTCTCTACTCGACATACTGTGGAGCATGAACTTTGAAGAACAATGTACATTATGCAAACAGATTGACCCACTGACTCTTGCATTTGACATTTTGAACTAGAAACAACCATCTGTCCAGGATCAAACTATTTATATTGTAATCCGCGTACGTCTGTACTTTATACTCAACAGTGCAACTTTATAATTTTCCAAACCTTCAAAAGGGAATTATATTCAACGATGTATTTAAGTATTCATTCTTGAATTATTGAATGAGTCCAATAAAACTGAATTTCTCACATATTTTTCGGGGGATTTAGGCTCTCACAAATTTTCATTATGGACTAATGCTTTGATAATAATTATGATATCAATTCTATATGCTTAATAGAAGCTTATTTTCAAAATTTTCAATTCTACTGTATGTGTGTATGTCACTGAACCCCTTGAAAACGGCTGGACCCAATTGAATGAATTTTTTTGCATGCATTTGGGTGACGCCCTGGATGGTTTAGCGTCACAAATCAGCCCGGCAGATGGAGTAGGAGATTATAAGCTATATTATTTTTTTTAGGTTCGTACGGGAGTGGGAGATTACTGAAAACTAAAACACGCAAATATCTCGGTTAATATTCAAGATAACAGAATAAATGTATATAACAATATTTTTAGTAAAATTAGTTTACAATAAGATTTACTCTGCACAAATTTTCGATCTGACGTACAGTAACGGAGATATTTCAAATTTTCACAAATCCTCCCCTTTAACCCCCCCCCCACTGGTCCGATTTCAGCCATTAACGATCTTCATCTGTCTTTTTACATAAAACGTTTAAATATGGAGTTTGGTAACGATCTAGCAAAAATTGCAACCGCTAGAGCGTTAACAGGCAAATATATCTATAGTTGTTTTTTGTATTATTAAAAGTGGCTTTTGTTTTAAATATAATATTATTAAATTTTGTATCCTAATCGCTTGAAATATCATGCAGGACTATGTCTGTCAGGTCCTGTATATGTATATATATATATATATATATATATATATATATATATATATATATATATATATATATATATATATATATATACATATACATGTAATTTTTATCGGGTCTCATTATCGTAATCTGCTAGGTAGTTAGTATCAATGGACATTTGAAGGCATTTTTCGAAAATCGATTCACGAGTACAACCTCAAAAGCTGATTTCTTTTGACAGAAATGTGCTGAAACCCTTCCAAGAGATATCCTTTTAGCGGATCAGAAGTATAAGTGTGTTCTGTGGGTGTAGTAGGCGGGCTGGTAGACGGTGTGAAAGGATTAGTACATCTGACAAATGGACCGTCAGGAGGTGATGGTACTGCATTTGCATAAGCAGGCATGGTCTCGCCAACAGTATTAGTTACCACTCCCGCTCCTAGGGGCGCTCTCAGCTTTATTTGCTAGTTGTGAATTTGTCTTCGAAAACATTTGTTATTCATAATATTATAACAAATACGCGTTCCTTGTTAAGAGGTGAAATTGAAATATCGCATGACTTTCGACTATATATATATATATATATATATATGTATATATATATATATATATATATATATATATATATATATATTCCTTTCAAAAATATTTGTATTTTTATATTTTGATATAAATACGTTTTAATTAAAATAAATAATTGCAAGTCTCTCCGTACTTATTAGTGATAAAAAGAATTTTTATTTATCATAAACATCTATCTAAATAATGGTATATGGAATTCGTTCGAATTCGAAAATTCAAAATATTGCTTTATAATTATGGGTGGGATCATGAAATGTTATAGAACCAATCTTGTTAATCCATTGATGGTCCAAATTTGTCGTTCTATGCGTTACTGTGAAACTGAAGTATTGAGAGAGTTATGCTGACATTATTATTTTCAGCATTCTTTACCTCCCCCCTCCCCAAACCACCCCTTTTACTCATCATATTTTACATATAAATAGGGAACATGTGGTGAGATGAGTTTTCAAGTCTGCACATGGGAAATGTGCTTAGTTGACACAGACTCTGCGTGGCGTACTTTTCTTCCCTTGTCAGTGACAGAAATATCAGGTGTCTATTATTATAATGGGCATTACGATACGTCATCTTCGCTTCATCTCAATATACATTATTTTTAGAAAGTATTTTCCGAGCAACCTTAAAATGAGAAAAGTCATACTTGTTTATTATTTATTGTTGAAAGCATTAAGAATTGATTGAAAGCACTGTGATTGATGTGGTTATCAATATCATGGGAAAATCAATTTCGATCCTTCGACACCGGGTGAAGCCGTCATTCCGAGGCGATGAAGTGGCCTCTCCCGTCATCATATTTTTATTTTATAGTTTCCTCCTAAACGAGGCTATTAATATTGGTAAAAAGCTCTAAGATATACGATAATAAATAACTGGACAAGACAATTTGTAAGGGTGAAGAAGTCAATAAGGATACGCGGCGCTGTTAATATTTCAAACCTGAGAAGCCATCACTCAGGCTCATCACTCTGTCTGTCTGGCGGTCTGCTCCCTGGGTGATGAGCTCACATAGAAAAAATCTGTCACGCAGGGGCAGCGTAAAGTAAGCGGGTTTCCCAATGGTGATCCAAATATCGATCAAATAAATATTTCAGTACGTAAAATCTTAAATGACTTAGTCGTCACACAACGAATTTGCATATGTGTCTGACGAAGTAAAAGTTCAATGAAAATCATATTTAGTATTTAACCTTGGAATGTAGTGGTTCATAATATAGCTGTTAATATGACATGAGTAGGAGTGGGGGTTTACAGGTGGCTCAAAACTAAATTATGGAAATATTTTGTTTAATATTCAATATACAGAAAACAAGTAAATAACAATATTTAGAGAACATTATATTTCATATTATTTTATAATTAGATTGGGAATACTTTGAATTTTCGAAAATCCCTCCCCAAAATCTCCCCTCCAACCTGTGAGATTTCAGCCGAACTTTTCCTTAACGAACTCGACGTTTAGATTTGCATGAAACATTTATTTATTGACTAACGATCAAAGACACATTGCAACCGCTAGAGCGTTATCACTCATATATATATATATATATATATATATATATATATATATATATATATATACATACATACAATTTTGAACGGGCCACATTTTCGTCAGGGTAGGATTGGTGGACATTTATAGAAATTTTTCCAAAATCACGTCAAGAGTAGGACCTCAATAGCTAATTTCTCTTAAGGGAATTCTGCGAAAAATAATAATCTAGGTTAATATTCTTGACAGAGAAGATACTTAAATAACTACATATATTGCAGCTTAAATTAGCAATAAGATTGGCCCTGTACAATTTTTCGATTCGATGTACGAGTATAATAACGATGACATTTTGAAATTTCGTAATTTCAGCCTCTCGTAGTACCTCCCCTCGTAACCCCCCTAGGGTTGGCAATTGGGAATTCTATTACAATGTCATGAGCCGGGAAATGATTTGTAGCTCATTGAAATCATGATTCTGTGTGTTGAAGTTTGCTGGAATCATATTTTGCATAGATGTTACCTCGAATCATGCCCAGGCATATCCTGGAGTCTGGTCCTAAGACCCGTCAGGTCAACACCCAGGACTTGTGGGCACTAACGGTGATGCACTGCATTGAAAGCGCTCTGTAGCTTGAATAAAAAGTTGTAACTGTGGATGTGTGGTAATTTTTCTTCTAACTGCAATATTTTTCATTGATATTGCCTGGAATCATATTTTTAATTGATGTTACTGGAATCATATTCTGCATTGATGTTGCCTGGAATCATATTTTGTAGAGTATTTTTCATGCTAAATACCTTGTAAATGCAATTTCATGCAGAGTTTTTATTCCTCTTGGCATTCTGTCAAAATTGCAATATTTCCTTATTATTGTTATTCATGGAAGGCTCAATTATTCCAGTGCATTCTTCAATTAAATATGAAAGAACACCCATCATTATCTATTTCCCTTAACGTGCCAGGGGAGTAAGACCTCAAATTAATATTTGACCTTTATCATGTCTGTTATAATAAAGTCTAAATCCTTGGATGTCAAATTGTTATAAGTCAGTATGAAATGTAATAATGTTAATGAATCGAAACTGGCAATATTTGTTGCATAATGTTCTCACGTCTTCTTGCACCTTGTTAAAGTATTTCAGCTTTAATTTCCTGATTGGATCATGTCTCGATGCATATTTAATTGTATTGACCTTTGAGTTCAAAAGTCGGATAAAATAACTCCCAAGTAAGTATTAGGTCATGAGTATCTTTTAATAAAAATTGTTAGTCATAGTAAATTGAACGGTTTACGAAAACGTAAACTCTCGCCAAGGAAACCCGGAAGACCGTCCAGCTAAAGGGGGAGGAATGGAAAATATTTGGTTAGTTTTTGTCTTCCAGTGATTGGATTCTTTAATATTTTTCTTCCTTTCTTCTCTCCTACTGTCCTTTATCCTTCCTTATTCTGCTACCCTCTAAGCCACACTAGCTCAACCTACTCCTTCTCAGCATATTCTACCTTATACTTAGATCTTACCTTTCCAACAGATTTTTGAAGCCCATCAAGGAAATAAATACTCAAACTAGGAGTTCCCCAGGGCAGTGGCCTAGGACCACTATTTTATCTCATATACACATTTGGCATCCCTACACAACTCTCCTAGCTACCTATGCAGATGACACAACAATCCTTTCATCCGATCGCGACCCTACTACTGCCTCGCAGAATCTCCGATTCCTCTCAACCGAGATTGAAAAATGGTGCAACGCTCGGCATACATATAAAGATTAACGAATGTAAATCTTATTACCATATCACTTTATCCCCTTAGCGAAGTTCCCGCAATCTGGTTCATTTCAACAATATTCCTTTATCACTAGCCGATTGTGCACGCTACCTTGAACTACATTTGGACACCAGACTTACGTGGAAATCCCACTCAATAATTAAAATACAGGTACTTAACAGACGATTCAGACAACTTTACGGACTGCTAAATAGAAGATCCGACTTGTCTACTGAAAACAAACTAACAATATACAAGTTACTACTTAGACCAATATGGGTCATACGCAATAGAAGTGTGGGATACAACAAAACCTTTGACCATCAAACGAATTCAGACTTTCTAATCCAAAGTCCTACGCACCATAGTAGATGCTCCATATTGCACAAACCACACCCTCCATAAAGACCTTAATATCCCATTTGTAAAGGACCTGATTCCTTATGTTTCAGAACATTCCACAGGAGGCTATCCAATCATCCTAATCTAAAAGTGATCCCAGTACCACTCATCCATATTCCCCTCCACGGCACCTCAAGAGACAATGGCCCAGAGATCTCCTACAGAAGTGTAAAGTGAAGTGATAGCAGTGGCTATTTCCTTATCAAGTGCCATTCCTCCTTAGCTCTTGACTTCCTTGCCAGGCAGGGAGAGGCTGCTCCTCTCATTGTGGTGAAGGGGAGTAGCTTCTGTCGAGAGTGATGGAGGACAATCGAACTGAACATATCAAATTACCAAATGCATTTAAATGTAGATTGTAATATTCTTAATAAAATAAAATAATAATAAATAAGGGGGATGGAGAGAGAGAGAGAGAGAGGAGAGAGAAAAGAGAGAGATAGAGAGAGAGAGAGAGAGAGGGAGTGAGGGAGTAAGCTTGATAAATAGTTTCAATTTTGGCTTGCAGAGCGCTCTGGCTGCTAGGTGTAAAACCATTACAGTTTGGAGGGGCGCAGATCTAGAAGCCGGAGATTTATCCCTGGTAGAGTCCTGCCTATTCCCAGTAGGGCTGTGAATTTTCTTTCTCTTAGCCAGCAGTCCCTCTAATCTAGTAGCGGCCCTTGCCAACAGAGCGCTCTCCTTTAATTACCCCATCCAAAGCCCTCTAAATCTAACAGCAAACATTCATTTCCCCTCTAAACTCCACCTCTTGAATTAATTCACATTTTAAATGGAATTGTTAAATTACTTGTACGCTCCTTCTTTTGATATTACGAATCATGTGGTCTAATAATTATTGTACATATGTATACAACGTACTAATAAGTTTTACATTATAAAAATACAATTAGAATCTTATGCGAATTAAAAAACCCAGTTAAAAAATAGGTTAATTTAAGTAAATATAGAAAATAATATTTGTAAAAAAAGAGTAAAATAATCAACATCAAAACCAAAAATGCAAAAACATTAAAATAAAGAAAAGAAAGTATAAAGGAATAAACGAATTTAATGTTTAAGATATAATTTGCCCTTCATAGGGCGTTTTATTTACGAAATTATCTATATAATTGTTTACCATTTATATGACAAATCTAGGAGCCGTGATCTAGATTCCACCTATGCAATAGGAATTTATTCAGTGACGAACTCATTAAATAAAATCCTTAGTCATACACTGGCTAGAAAATGGTGGTACCCTGTAGATGACCCGTCTCATATAGTCCTCGCACAAATTCGATGTAATCAAATAACGAAAATATCACCTATAAATGATATAAAATCATTAGTAAAAACGATTTTCAACGGCCCAATTATGGTCCTTAAACCATTATTCTTTTCATTTCATAATTTATTGTGTAGGATTTTGCCATAGTTTGCGCTCGAATACAATGTGGTAGTATGTTTGGTCTGTTCGTCCGAAACGTATCCACTGACCGTTTTTTAATCATTTTAAATCTTTTAAGTAACAGCTTTCTAGTCGATCCAGGTCGTCAGTAATTTAGTTAGTTTATTATTAATTACTGTTTAATTTTGTTCTACATTACTTAAATATGGCTAAAAATGTCTACCTTTATTTGACTAGGTCACTCTGCCATTTTGTTGTATGAGTTTTTACTTCATTGAATCAAGTTTGGCAATTTTCGGTTTTCAGGTTTCAACAAGATACGGCGTGACGTGTGTACATATTAATCAATAACTAAAAAACGACTAGCCTTAGAATGTTGAAATTTCTTATTTTTGATATTTTTAACACTTAGTTGTACACTTCCCTTAATGATTGAAATTGTGAAAGGGGTAGTAGTGAATGTTTAGAGAGAGCGAAAATTTTGAAAAAATCAATTTCTCCGTCCTTACTAGATATACAAAATATTTGTACAGACCTTTTTTTATTTCCCACGAAAATATGTATGGCATTTTTTCATCCGATGTTATTGCAACGGGCATTACGTGTATCACATTGAGTTCAAATAATTTTAAATGAAATGTCAATTTTCTATAAGGGCCGAACTAGGAATATAAGGAAGTCACGACCTGCTACCATAACGCGATACAGGGTTACTATCGATATTGCTAAAATATACCTTTACGGTCGATGTTAGTATTATGAAAATTTTGACCGAAGATTTTTTTATAATACTAACATCGATTGTAACCATGTACCAATTTATAGGAGCCATTGGTTGCAGGCATTGTCTTCTTATCAGTATAGGCGACGCTTGTCTAGAGAAAGGATGCCTCTCTAGGCCATAAGCTGGCTCTGGTTTTTTAGCAGATTTCCCTGAAGGGAAATCAGCTACTGAGGTTGTACTCATAACGGAATTTTCGAAATTTTTCTTCAAATGTCCATCGATCCTACCTAGTAGATGACGAAAATGAGGTCCGTTCAAAACTGTATATGTATATATATATATATATATATATATATATATATATATATATATATATATATATATTTGTCTGTTACCGCTCTAGCGGTCGCAATTTTTGTTTAATCGTTACCAAACTCGATATTTAATCGTTTTATCTAAAAAGAAAGATCAAGTTCGTTAACGGCTGAAATCGGACCAGTGGGAGGGGGGGTTTAGAAGGGAGGATTTTTGAAAATTCGAAATATCTCCGATACTATACGTCGGATCGAAAAATTGTACAGAACGAATTTTATTGCAAATTAAATTTACTATAAATATTGTCATACACATTTTTTCTCTATCTTGAATATTAACCGAGATATTTGCATTTTTATTAAATCGGGGCGCCTAACGGACGACAGTTACTTTCCCGCAAAAAGCTAGTTCGGCCGTTTCCTTGACTGGCTTGGCTCTCGTGAAATTTCTCTATTGTAAAACTTCACGTGGGAAATCTGCTTAGTTTACGCTGCCCCTGCGTGACGAACTTTTATTAGTAAGGGCTCCTGATGAGGTGTTGAATAAATGAAACATAGAAGAGTTATAATAAAGAGAATGAAGAAGAAATAGTGTTTCAATTAATTGTGACATTGTGCCTGTAAGTTACAACAGATTTTTCTTTTTTTTAAGTAATTACTAATGTAACATCAATTAATGTCCTCTTGGGGGGGGGGGGGGGTGGGGGGGGGGGGGGGTGGGGGGGGGGGGGGGTGGGGGGGGGGGGGGGTGGGGGGGGGGGGGGGTGGGGGGGGGGGGGGGTGGGGGGGGGGGGGGGTGGGGGGGGGGGGGGGTGGGGGGGGGGGGGGGTGGGGGGGGGGGGGGGTGGGGGGGGGGGGGGGTGGGGGGGGGGGGGGGTGGGGGGGGGGGGGGGTGGGGGGGGGGGGGGGTGGGGGGGGGGGGGGGTGGGGGGGGGGGGGGGTGGGGGGGGGGGGGGGTGGGGGGGGGGGGGGGTGGGGGGGGGGGGGGGTGGGGGGGGGGGGGGGTGGGGGGGGGGGGGGGTGGGGGGGGGGGGGGGTGGGGGGGGGGGGGGGTGGGGGGGGGGGGGGGTGGGGGGGGGGGGGGGTGGGGGGGGGGGGGGGTGGGGGGGGGGGGGGGTGGGGGGGGGGGGGGGTGGGGGGGGGGGGGGGTGGGGGGGGGGGGGGGTGGGGGGGGGGGGGGGTGGAACAACAGGGAACAGTTGTAGTTAAGTGAAAAGACTAGAAGACTCTAGTTCTGGATATGAAATACGTAGACAATAATACGAAGGGATCAACTGGGAAACTAGGATTCTTTTTTGATTTTGAGTACAAAAGAAATTTCAAATATGATTGAATGCAAACAGATTCCTCTTGATAATCCCTAATACTCTGCAATGGTTGAATTCAAATTTTAAACTGAACAGAGAGACTGTTGTGAAGATCTTAGGTATTGTGAGGTTAGCTAGATGTTGCTAAGGTACCTAATCCATGCCAGGATATAGCCAGGATGTCATTGAGGCTAATCGTCTTTGCCTGGATCTGCGTCCATTTATTGCATACCTCAGTGTAGCGGAAACCTTTATTTTGGGTTACAGCACTGCTGGTGTACAGCCATTTTTAAGATTCCTGCATTCTAGCAAGACAAATAGTTGTATTATAAGGTTTGGAAAACGTAAATCGGCGGGAAACAAAGATAACTAACATGGAAGAGAACAGCGCCAACTATGGTAACATAGGTTTAGATCATTCAAGTACTTTACCTCTAAATACTTAGTTGGAATTTGTCATTAACAGATTAACAGGGACTTCAAACTAAATTAAGATTCCGAAGAGATATGCTACATCTTTGATAAAAGAATTTTCAATACAACCAAGTTCGAATCGACTCAATTTTAATTCCAATTCTATCTTTAAACTCAAGAGAGACCGACAGAAAGACAGCTCCAGTTGTAATATGTTACTTTAGAATTTTGATGCAAACAGAGGTTTCATGAGAGTTGAGTAACGTGTAGGTATTGATATCGCAATACTGCGATATAACCAGTTAGTCGTGACGGATTTAGGTCTTTACTCAGATCTGCGTCCATTGCCTCATTTTAAAATAGTATACACTGATAACATTTTACTGTTGGGGACTAGCATGAACACATGGACAGACGTAAAAATTGACGTAAAAAAGAAAAGTGGGACTAGTAAGACCGGAGTAAGTTTGGGAACTATAGGTATCCTACTTGTCATGGTGTTACTTATCAAGGTTGATAATACCATAGGACGACATTGGAGTTAAAACTGCTAAATGGTAGACGAATCCAACTTTATTATTATTATTATGGGACGTGTTATCTACAGGTTACCATCCTTTTCTAGCCAAGGTGGGATTGAGGATTTTATTTAATAAGTAGTCACTAAATGCATTCCTATTGCCCTAGTGAGTATAGAACTCACGACTCTTGGTTAAACATCTGAGATTAAGACCGACCTGAGCCCCAACGGACTATAAAAAAACATGTCTGCCATTTGATGGTTCTGCGTCTATATTGTTATTTGGTGCTCATTAATTACTAACTGGGAAAACAGACCAGAGAATATTCCCAGAAGGATTTTTCCGTCTATGTAAACTGAATATTGATTTGAATTATTATTCAATTCAACCGACTTTAAATCGATGTTATAAGTATATTTTAATGCTCAGAAATGTCATGCTAACGAAGCTGGAATTTATATCTTTAGAGAGATAGGCCGTTCGAGTATATAATAAGTTATTGGAGAGAGAGAGAGAGAGAGAGAGAGAGAGCAGTAAATAGAGGCGTTAGGATTGTAGAGCTGTGTAAATCGGGCCCAGGTGTTGGTGAGCTAATCCTGCGATATAGTCCGGAGGTCATTGGGTGTCTCGGGCCGGCCATTGTTGCTTTGTCGGTGTCTTCGGGCTCCCGATTCAATTTAGTCATAACTGCCTCCTCTCCCCCCTTCGTCCAGGTTACGACTCTCTTTATTGTTTTCGCTCGACTCCAAATTGACTTGCAGATCCAGCTTTGCTGCGATGTCTCTGTTAACCTTTGGTCAACCTCTCATTGCTTGCCCGCACTGCGGACGACTCGATCGTTAGAAGGAAACCATTTCCGTCTCCTGCTGACCTTTCCCTGTCGATCGGATTCCTCCGAGACAACTCCCACTCATTGTCCAATTACTCCTCACTCTCAATTACACAACTCTAAACAAATGGTAGGCAGCTTTCAAATTCCTAAACAATGGCAATAGTAAAACTAAAGTCCGTCTCGCAGGTGCTCCGTTAACTAAGTAGTTTTCTCCCGAAATACTGGACGGTAGAGGAACCAATTGATCCTGATAAACTAAGTACATTTCCCACGTGCTGGTATGTCACAATATCGATCTCTTCTCCACATATTTGTTCTAGTTTTACATAAAAATACGATAAGTAGAAGTGGAGATTTACTGAAGGCTGAAAACATGAAATGCACAGATAACTCACTTTATATTTAATGAAAGAGTTAAATGAAAATAATAATTTGTATTTAACTTTGGAATGAAGTGGTTCATGACATAACAGCATATAGTTATCATATCTGTCGGTGAAAACCGTCGTCACTGGCTGATTGTCAAGTACAGTTGACAAGCGCTTTCGATGGAAAGGCACCTTCTTCAAGCCGTCTAAAGTTTTTATCACCTATACTGGCGGTTCCAACCCTTCATTTGCATATAGTTAATATGGCGTGAGTAGTAGTGGGGGTTTACTGAAGACCGAAAATTAAATATGCAAATATCACGGTAATTATTCAAAATATTGAAAAGGAGTGCTTAGCAACATTTATAGAACTTTACAATTTCAATAAAACTGTTCTATACCATTTTTCGATCCGACGCATAATAACGAATATACAGTTTTCGAAAATCCCAACTCTAATGTCAATCTTAATTGTTCTCGAGTTTTAAATAAAACGTTTAAATATCGATTTTGATAATGACCAAAAACAAAAATTGCGACCGCTAGAGCGTTGACAGACAAATATATCTACGGATTGAAGGGACCTAATTTTCGTCATCTCCTGGGTAGGATCAATTAACTCTGAACGTCCAAAACTACTAAAAAAGCTACACTTACTGATACACGTAGCTAATAATCATTATATGATAGACTGCTATCCGTGAGTATAAGTTTATATGATAGGCTGCTAGGGTTAGCTATGTGACTTAAAGCGTTGGCTTTAATCTCGCACAGTAAAACTAGAGTGGCGAGTTCGATTCTCGCCTGGGCAATAGGAATTTATTTAGTGACGAACTCAATGAATAACATCCTTAGTCCCACGCTGGCTAGAAACGGTGGTAACCTGTAGATAACTCGTCCCGATTAGCCATCGTAGCAAAATGTTGACGTTAAAAAATAATAATAATGATAGTCTGCTAGGCTTTGGACTATTTTCCTCTTTTGTGCCGGGGTTTTAATAGTAAAAATCAAGGACCTATAGAAGGAACTAGTCTCGCTTGCAATGGACATGCCTTTATTAATTTTAAAAATGCTTAAATAGCTTATTAGTAGCTTGAAAACAATTTAGCATTGTTATCTAACATAATGGTGTCAGGGATCAGAGGTTCTGTGGCGGCACTATCGTTAAAGAGTCACTCATGACGTCATCCTTTCCATAGAGTTATGACTCAGCCACTGCTACTATATTAACCTTTTATTGCTAATAGTTATTTTTATATTTATATTAATTGCAGAATTTCTATATTTACTTCAGTTGAAATAAAGTAAAGTATTTTTTTATCAGTTTAGAAGAGTTATAATTTTCCAATTGTAATTGAAGTCGTTTTACGAGCTGGAAGCATAACTGCTAGCATAGTGTTAGTAATTAAAATAAAAACTGCTATTGTTGTATGAAGTGATTTTTTTTCACGATTTTTTTTGAGTATTGGGCTCCAATTTTTTCTCTTACAATTTTTGTTATACAGAAAATAGAAGGTTAGAAAATGACTTTTGTGTAACATTTTAGAATGTGAAATAATTTACTGTCAGTTTGACCAATCTATGAAAATGTTCATTCAAGCAGTTTCTCAAGTACTCTTTGATGTTAGCTATTATGGTCATTCTAACCAAGATGCAATTTTTCAAAAAATTTGTTTAGAAAAAAGAAAGGAGTAAGCTCCAAAGAAAGCGGTCCAGGATATAACTGCTAATCTCTAGTATGACATAAGTCGGAGTTAACTGAAAGCTGCAATCTAAATAATGCAAATTTCACGGCTAATAATCAGGAGACTGAAAAACATATATAACAAAAGTCATAGAAAATTGCTTTTTCAATACGATTGGTTGCTTACACTATTTCGATCCGACGTATAATAACGGAGATACTTCGAATTATCGAAATCCCCCTCCCGTTGGTCACTTTTCACTTCTTCACTTATACATGAAACGTTTAAATATCGAGCATTGTAATGATCAGACGAAAATTGCGACCGCTAAAGCGTTAACAGATATAAATAATTCTTAATGGAACTCATTTTCGTCAACTCCAGGGAAGGATCGATGGACATTTGAAGAAATTTTTAGAAAATCACATAATGAGTACAACCTCAGTAGCTGATTTCCCTACAGGATTTCCTCAAAGGAAATATCCTACAGGAATAATCTAAAAAGGAAGAATCTTACAAAAACAAATTCAGAAATAACCAATAGAAACAAAGAAAATATGAAATCATAAAAATTAGATAACTACACAATTAAGATGAAGGCGTGTATACAATTTGGAAAGTTCGTAATTTTGTTCTCATTGAACTTTTACTTTTTGAGATAAATGCAAATATGGTGCACGTGGGAAATTTTCTTAGTTAACGCAGCACGTGCGTGACAGACGTTATCGGTCTATCTTAGGTAGGATCGCCGAATGGGCTTAGCGATCACGGGAAAAACACTTACAGAAGAGTTAGCAATTACCACGACCAAACATTCCTCTTCATGGCGGGTAGACTAATGTTCAAAGCGCCCTCGGCTTCGTCGGAGGTTGAAACGGGATACCCATCTGAATTGTATGGAGAGCTAAGGGAGAAGGGATTGAGTCAGAAATAGCTATAAATCAGGAGTCAATGGCGTATGTAGTTTGATTGTGGGGCAGAACAGCCACCTGTTAGATGTAGGACCCCAGGGGTACGGACCACCCCCAGGGGTATGACCCCCCTTCCCGGGGTATGGACCCTTCCTATATGGTCCGATCGGATTTAGGCTCACTTCTCCACCCTATTTGCAGCCTCTTACCTTCGCTTCATTTCCTCCTAACATATGCACTCCTGGAACCCATCTATCTTATGAATGGACGTCTGAGTCTAAATTCTCTATCACCTGCTCTGCGTTATTTTCCTTTCAAATTTTAATAGAATTTGAATTATTTTAATGAGCACATCCCTCATAAGGTAAATCAACTATTCCAGTTATAACCACGTTGAAACTTTTCAAATATTTCTTTTGGCAGATTTCCCTTGACGGAAATCAGCTATTGAGGTCGTACTCATAGCGCGATTTTCAAAATTTTTCTTCAAATATCCATCGATCCTACCCAGGAGATGACGAAAATGAGGTCCGTTCAAAACTGTATATATATATATATATATATATATATATATATATATTAGTCTGTTACCGCTCTAGAGGTTGCAATTTGTTCTTATCGTTACCAAACTTGATATATAACCGCTTTATACAAAAAGGATGATCAAGTTCGTTAACGGGTGAAATGGGACCAGGGGGAGGGGGGCTTAGAATGGGAGAATTTCGAAAATCCTTAATACCTCTGTTATTATGCGTCAGTTCGAAAAATTGTATAGAATCAATCTAATTCCACATGTAATGTTCTATAAATGTTGTTATGTTCATTTTTTTCACTATCTGGGTTATTAACTGAGATATTTGCATTTTTTAGTTCTCGGTCTTCAGTAAAGCCCCACTCCTACTCATCTCATATTAACAATATTCTACTATGCTATGAAACACCTTATTTGAAACTTAAATACCAAATATTGTTCTTATTGAACTTTTTGGGATAAATGCAAATACGTTGCACACGTGGGAAATCTGCTGAGTTAACGCAGCCCCTGCGTGACGGACTTTTTATTTTTGATGGAAAGAGAAAATAGATCGAAATAAAAATCCAATGAGTTGATGTAGGGGGTTTTTAGAAGTTTGGAAATACGAATTACTCCCTCAATATTTGAGTTACGAAAAAATGTATAGAACAAGAGTTGTAGAGAAACTCTAGTTTAACTAGATTTGTCTTGTAATATCTTTCGACCCAACTCATACTAACGGAGATATTTTCGAATTCCCTATCCCTCTAAATCTCACTCCTATTCCATGTTCGATTTAAGCCATTAAATACATAATATTTAGAGTTGAGTGAAACGCTTAAATATCGAGTATGCCATTGACAAAATAAACATTGTACAGTTGAGAAAGTAAAATATAAATTGATGATTTAATAACACAAGGTATTTGGATGTATATGCACAATGTTTCTTATTTATGCTCCGATTAAAGTGTTTGATTACATAACAGCTTATTGTTAATATGGCATATGTAAGAGTGAGCGTTTACTGAAAGCTGAAAAATAAATAATAATAATGCAAATATCTTGGTTAAAATTCACTTTAGAGAAAATATGTACATTACAACACTCATAGGCAATTAAATTTATAATAAGATTGGTTCTACAGAAGACTACTACCCGATTTATAATAACAGAGATGTTTCAAGTTTTCGAAATTCTCCCCCTCGAAACCCCTCTCCTCTGTTCGATTTAAGTCGGTAAAGAACTTGATTCTTAGTTTTTGCATGTAAGGCTTATATGTTGAGTTTGGTAATAATAGAACAAAATTTGCAACCACATATAACATATATATACATTGATAGATACATATAATTTTGAACGGACTTATTTTCGTCATTTTCTAGGCAAGAAATCTTCTAAAATCCGCTAAATAGAAGTGGGGGATTACTGAAAACTGAAAACAAGAAAGTATCAGTGACTCGATTAAAGTTAGAGCTACGAAAAATTTGGTAGAACAACAATTGTTTAATAAGATTGGTTCTCTAACATTAATCTTATTGACTCATATTAACGGGGATATTTGAAATTTTTATATTCGGAATGTGCTAAAAGACAAAAATTTAATAGAACAAAGGGCAAACATAGAAGAAAATAAGCCAGAATCTTGAGGTCGTGAAGTGAGATCTTGTAGGTGCACTTCTAGCTTCTTGAATTATGGATGAATTGATTGATAACGATGATAAAAAGGGACGAAAATAGAAGTCAAAGTGACATTAAACAGTAAAAACGGAGGAGTCAATCTGCTTTTTTAGTGTCTCAATTATCATTTTAAAAGGTTTAAATCACTTCTGGGTGTCATCAGCTGAGGAGGTATTTTACATTTTTTTTATTTGTTATATCTAATGATAATGACAATCAATGCACTTCTGGATGGAATTTATTTATGGGTTCCATTAGTGTTTGTCGTAATTGTCGAGGCGCTAGTTTTATAGCAAGTATTTGAAATGAGTTATTTAATACATAGCTTTGGAAGGGAATCACTCTGGCCTTTCTTAAAAGATTCACGTCAAGTTTTGAAAATTGGTACCAGTTTTCCAAAATCGGAGAAGAATTGTACGGTTCTCCAAAATGAGACGTTGCTATTGTCTAACTGGGCATGTGGTGCCTAACTTATTTTATCAGATTTCTCTTAAAATAAATTAGCTGTTGAGGATTTACTCATAAAATGATTTTCGAGCAATTCTTTTACATGTCCTTTCAAGGAGATGACGAAAGTTTCGTCCATATAAATATTTGCCTGTTGCCATTCTTTCAGTTGTAATTTTTGTTTGATCGTTTCCAAACTGGACATTTCAGCGTTTAATGTAAAACTAAAGACGAGGTTCGTTAACAGAGGAAAAAAAATCGAAACATCTTATCGAATGTTGTAAGATTAATTCTGCCGTAAATTCAAGTTCCCACAATTTTGATTGTATACTCGTTTTATCTTACTCTAATAATATCAAAGATTTTCTTATTTTTAACCTCCAGTAAATTCTTACTGATTTTATATTATCGTTAATATACCATCCGCCGAATCATTTATATATATATATATATATATATATATATATATATATATATATATATATGAGTTAATAATATCTAAGAGATTTGTTATTGTTATTTATTGACGTCAACTTTGTGCTATTAAGGCAAATTGGGGAGGGTTATTTATGGCCTAACTCACTTTTAGCAGATTTTCCTGAAGGGAAATAGCTATTGAGGTCGGACTCATGACGCGATTTTCTACACTTTTCTTCCAATGTCCATCGATCCTACCCAGGAGATGACGAAAATGAGGTCCGTTCAAATACACACACACACACACACACATATATATATATATATATATATATATATATATGTCTGTTAACGCTCTAGCGGTCGTAATTTCTCCTTAATCGTTACCAAACTCGATATTTAAACGTTTTATGTAAAAATAACGATCAAGTTTTCGAAAATTCGAAATATCTCCGTTACTATAAGTCGGGTCGAAAAATTCAACAAAATCAATCTTATTGCAAATTAAATTTACTATAAATATTGTTATATACATTTATTCTCTATCTTGAACATTAACCGAGATATTTGCATTTTATTAAGCGTGTGCGGATAACGGACGAGATGAGATCGGGTAACTTCGGTTCAAGTCGTGAGTTTCCGCCAAATGCGAGTTCGGTCGTTTCCGTAACTGTTTGGCTCACGTGAAGTTTCTCTATTGTAAAACTTTAATCTGAAACGGAAATCTGCTTAGCTTACGCAGCCCCTGCGTGACGGACTTTTCAAACCTGGGTGACACTACGGATTTGCTTTAATGAGTCCGTCACTAAATAAATTCCTATTGCCCACGTGAGAATGGAACTCACGACTCTAGATTTCGTAAGTAAGACTTAAACGAATGTTTTAACTTGCATGGCTTAACCGATACCCATTATATGTAAGATAGAAACAGAGAACAGAATGTCGTCATGATGTTACTGGGTATCTTCTCAATCCTGTTAGCCTGGGGAGTGCCTGCTACCAGTTGCTGTAGTTAGGGGTTGACGGGTAGTATTGCGGATACAACCAATGCAGAGTATGATCTGCTCCAGGGATCCGGCACAAATCCAATCGGGGGACATAAGGCCCGCAACTCTACGCCGGGAATCGAACCCTCCACACCGACCCCTCCCTATTTAAATAGATATTAGAGAGCGGGTGCCGAACTGTGTAATTAGCGCATGCGCCATTTACTCCCACCCTCTCTACATCTGTCACTCTACTAACTCCCTCTAATAGTGGCGGCTGGAATCTGCTTAATTCTTGCATTCTAGTTCTGCTCCAACAAATAGCCACTTATTCTTCGTTTAAATTTAAAGATAATATTAGATCTGGGGTTTCCAAACTATTTGGGGCAAGAGACTCCTTCTCCAAAATTAACTGATACCTCAGACTCCCAAATTATATTAAATGTCCCTTCTATATTTTTTCCCCATTCATTCAAAATATATACCAATTAATAAACTTTGCCGTTGGTTAACTGAGTAAACGACATTATTTTCTCATCAAAAATAATCAAAATAAAAAGACACGAAATTTAGTGTCAAGTGTATTGTGTCAAACGCAGAGAAGGTCAAAACGTTCCTGAAAGATTTATACGCTTGAACACATTATCTTTCACGAACTAGTCCACGCTTAATGACTTGCCGAAATTTGCATCATCTTGTACGAACTTGTACACGCTAAGCGATTTGTTGAGTTTTTAAAAATACAACAATAATAGTTCCTACTAAAATATTAGTCATTCTTAAACAAATTTGGTAGATGCAACACAACTTATACAGTATCTTGAAAGTATCGCCAAAATCAGTATTCGTTCATGTTGACCCCTGGGAAACCGATTTTGACCTCAAGGAGTCGATATCGACCAATTTGACAATCTCGCTATTAGATAATAGCTAAAATCGGCCATGGGAAGGGATGGGGGAGTTAGGGTGAATAATATAAAATTAAAAAAATCACCGTAACTATGAGTCGGTTCATAACTCTTTATATAACCTTGTTTAAATGTTAATTATCTACAACTTTCAGCAGATTTTCCTTAAGGGAAATCTGCTATTGAAGTCGTACTCATGACGCGAGTTTCGAAAAGTTTCCTCAAATGTCCATGGACCCCCCCCCGGAGTCGACGAAAAAGAGGTCCTTTCAAAATTATATATACTTATATATGTATATATATATATATATATATATATATATATATATATATATATATATATTAATTCTCTAGCAGTCGTAATTTTAGTATAATCGTTACCAAACTCGAAATTTAAACGTTTTATGTAAAAGTAAAGATCATGTTCATTAATGGCTGAAATCGGACCAGTAGGAGGGGGGGGGAGTTTAGAGGGGAGGTTTTTGAAAATTCGAAATATCTCCGTTACTATACGTCGGATCGAAAACTTCTATAGAATCAATCTTATTGCAAATTAAATTTACTATAAATAGTGTTATATACATTTATTCCGTATCTTGAATATTAACCGAGATATTTGCATTTTTCTGTTTTCAGCTTCCGAGATGAGATCGGCTAACTTCGGGTCTATTCGTGAGTTCGGTTAGAGCAAGTTCGGGCCGTTCCCGTAATTGTTATGTAAAAGGAAAGATAAAGTTCGTTAGGGGCTAAAATTGGACTCCCCCCCCCCTATTTCCAGGGGAAGAATATCAAAAATTCAAAATATCTCCGTGCTTATAAGTCGGATCGAAAATGTATAAAGAAACAATATTATTGTCAATTTAATGTTTTATAATGGTTGTTGTATACTTATTTTCATTATCAGAATTTTGAGATATTAGAATCTTTTAGTTTCAGCCCTTAGTAAACTCCCATTCCTACTCTTGTGATACTAACAATAAGCTGTTACATTATGAACCTCTTTATTCTAAGCTCAAATACCGAATACTGTTTTCAAGAAACTTTTATTATAGGAGATTTGTCCAATTTCTCTGTGTGATGACATCATCAATTAAAATTGTACATTCTTGTTTCAAAACTGTATACTTGATCGTTATATATACTTGTTATTTAACCGTTTCAGTCCACGTTAATGATACCATTTGTTGCTGACTGATATCGGACCTTGAATTGTTTAGGTTTAGAGGAGAGGGAGGCAATTCAAAAATTCAAAATATTTTTGTTATTTTGAGTCAGGTCGTAAAATGTTATAGAACACGTTGTTAAACTATTGATGGTCTACAATTTCTACTATTTGCATTTTCCTAACTCAAATATTCGGCGAGTTATTCGTACTTTCTTGTTTTCAGGCTTCATTAAAACCCCTCCCCATCATTCCTTCTATTGATCAGTTTTTTTATAAAGAAACAGATATTATGTGGTAAGATAATATCACAAGTGTGTTATACCAGCAAATGGGAAATCTGCTCTTTTTCCACTGACTATTTATTAGGAAATTGAGAATATATTTTGAAATGACAGTATTATTAAATCACAGTGGAACACTTAATCAAATTAATAAAGCAATGTCTTAGAATTCAGAAAAAAACAATCGTGTAGTAAAAAGCTATTGCTGGAATGGAGCCCTGTTGTCTTGGAGCTACCAGCACTTGGTGGGAAAAATCTGATGTAGTCACTCCATGGCTTTAT